>JABUQX010119092.1:17500-20020 GCA_015478945.1 Trachelipus rathkii | reverse complement strand
GTTTAAAAAATTAAAAAATCACTAAATAGTATAGAAAGAGGTCAACAAAAAAAAATAGAAATTCAACTTCACTTAAGGAAGGTTTAAGTTATTAAATTGTAGATTTTCATTTAAGGAAGGCTTCATGTTCAAAATATAAAGATTCCAAAACTTCCAAATCTTCAGCATTTCCATGGTCTAAAATTTTGAAATTTTGATCCGATATATGATGATTAAACCTGGAAGAATGATTATAAATGGCCGAATAGGGTGGATGATGGAGATCCTCTAAAGTTCTACTTAAGATACCCTTGTGTTTAGCAATTCGTGTGGTGGAGAGACATCTAATGGTCTTTCCTTTATAGAAAGCATCACAGCTATCACATTTATATAAATAAACAATTGAAGAACACAAAGATAACGACAGATTTTCTTTAACTTTAAAGAATTTACCTATCCTATTATGATTTATGAAAATTAATTTAAACTTAAATTGTGTGAAAGATGTATACAATAAATTAGTTTTTCTTCTATTAATTTCGTAACTAATTCTTCCTAAAAACGGGAATTTCATATAAAGAATCTTTTTATTAGCAGAATATATAGGTGGAGAAGGTTGAATTTTCATCGTTAGTTGTTTTTTAAATAATTTGTCAATTAAAAAAGTTGGGAAATCATTTTTCAAAAATAAGTTTCTTAAATAGTCAAGTTCACTGCTAAGATTTAATAAGTATGATGAAGAAATTTTGTATCCTCTAATATTTATATATTTATATATATATATATATATATATATATATATATATATAATATATATATATATATATATATATTATATATATATAAATATATATATATATATATATATAATATAACTATATATATATAGATTTATATATAATATATAATAATATAAATATTATATATATATATATATATAATATAATATATAATATATAATATAATAATATATTATAATAATATATATAATATATTTATATATATATTATATATTATATATATAGAATATAATTATATTATATATTATACTATATATATATATATATATTTATTATATATATTTATATATGCAAAAGTGGGCGGCCTCGCAGAAAAATAGATTAATATATATATATATTATATATTATATATATATATATATATATAATATATATATAATATATATCTTATATATATAATATATATATATATATATTATAATATATAATATTTATATATATATATATATATATATATAATTATATTATATATATATATATAAACATTATATGATGTAGTATATTTATAAAAGTGGGCGAGGCCTCTGAAGATAAAAAATCTGGACCCAAGGCCACTTTCGATATTTATTAAATAGAGGGCGTGGGAAAGAAATATCTGAAGCCGAATTGTACCAATTAATTACAAATACGAAAATTTATTCCCCAAAACGTGCGAATTAATTAATTATTTTAATGATGTCGCTTAAGAGTGTTCGACTTCATTTTTCATAATTATTAACTTTATTACGATCACAAAAAAAAAATTTCAACTCATTTTTTCTATTCGGAAAGCCTTAGACAAATGATAAAATTAATTATGAATGAAAAAGTAAATAATAAATAATAATAATAATTAATAATAATAATAATAATAATAATAATAATATAATAATAATAAATAATTACAATATTATTAGTGAACTAAATAATAATTATAATAATAATAATAATAATAGTAATAATAATAATTACAATATTAATAAGTAAATAATTGCTACTACTACTATTACTAATAATAATAAAATAATAATAATAATAATAATAATAATAATAATAATAATAATAATTCTTTAAAATTTTATTCGGTAAATTTTTTATAAAATTGTATTTTCAAAAAATTGTCTTTTTTATATATTATAAATTATTGAGCAGAATTCGGTAATAAAAGGATATTATTATATTATTATATATCAATCGAAATATATTAATAACTAATTTGTATTCCTCTGGTTCGTGAGTGCCTTTGAGGTGGAGGTAGGGGGGTGGGGGTGATCGAGTTATTTATTTCATTTCACTATTATTTAAATCACCCTCCCCAAGTATTCATTTACAACTGAGTAAAGTGAACCAGTATGGGCTTAAAATAGAGGATCGAATATATATATATATATATATATATATATATATATATATATTATATATATATATATATATATATATAATATATATATATTATATATATAATATATATATATATAATATATATTATATATATATATAAAAGATGATTTCCTTTATTGAGTATAAGACTATTAAAAAGAGCTTAACCTTTTTCTTATTATATATCTAATTATTACTATTATTATTATTATTATTATTATTATTATTATTGTTAGTTCTTCCAAATTGTAGCAGCAGCAGTAGTAGAAATAGTACTTTATATTAATTTTAATGGTAACTTACTTTTTTTTTTAATAGTAATAATAATATTATTATTATTATTATTATTATTATTATTATTATTATTATTATTATTATTATT
>JABUQX010119092.1:10000-12500 GCA_015478945.1 Trachelipus rathkii | reverse complement strand
CACACACACACAACACACACACACCACACACACCACAACCACACACACACACACACACACACACACACACACACACACACACACACACACACACACACACACACACACACACACACACACACACACACACACATGAACTTTTATATGGGAGGTTTTAACTCGTACTATAATTTCTGTAGTAAATTTTGAGATATAGAAGACAAAGGGTTAAGGCAGGGCTTCAAAGCTTTGGGTCGAGCCGGTGCCAGAATTTTTTTTTTTTTTTTGGGTGGGGGTAGAGGTATAGCCGAATGCAGATCAAAACATTTTTAATAAAATATAATAAATTGATCCGAAGCAGCGCAATTTTATTATGGAGGAACCGGGGTGGGAACTAAGTATTTTAAAATGACGGAACCAGAGTAAGAGCACGCAAAAAAAAAATTTATACCTTTATACCTGTGGGGGACATAGTCCCATTTTATAAATTCATTATTTTTTAGCAAACCAACACCCCTTCCTTTAAAGTTAGTAGGGGAGTACATCGAAGAACTATCTCTCTCAGGTCATGATCCAAGCTCTCCCAGACCATTCTACTAGCTCGCTCACACCATGCTCCAAGCTCTCTCAGACCACACTCCTAACTCGCACACACTATGCTCCAAGCTCTCTCAGACCATACTCCTAGCTCGCTCACACCATGCTCCAATCCCAGCTCGCTCGCTCGCTCACACCATACTGCAAGCTCGTTCACACTATGTTCCTAACTAGCTTACTCCATACTCCAAGTTCCCTTACACCATGCTCCTAGCTCGCTCACACCATGCTCCGAACACGCTCAGAATATGCTCTAATCTATATTTGAGACAGTCTCTCTAGATATTTCAATTTGCTCTAATTCTAAAAATAGGAGAAAATTACTTTTGATATCTCGTAGAATAACTTTCGATATATCGGAAATTTGATATCTCAGATCATTTGTGCACTTGGAAATCTTCTTTCAATTATGGATAATTTCATCTTTTTGGGATTCACTTCGAAAGCGGTAAAAAATACACACACACACACACACCTATATATATATATATATATATATATATATATAATATATATATATCACACACACACATATATATATATATATATATATATATATATATATATATATATATATATAACTTTATGAAACAAACAAATATTGCATTAACTTTATGAATATTTAAGCTATTTTCCATTTTTTATTACAAAAAATTTTCAATTTTTCTCAAATTTTTTTTTATTTTTTTGAGGGAGGGAATGAGGGAGTGGGGGGATTTAATGTAATTCAGACTAATTTTATGGTTGGAAAGAAAAAGAATATTTCTTCATGCATATTCTCCACATTATAAGAATTATGTATGAGAAAAATTGTGTGTTGGCAGCTGAAGAGCAAAGACGCGTGGAAACGTGTGAGAGTTGCTTAGTGAGGTATTTATGGAAATTATCTTAAATAGATATGATATTTTTATTTCTAATGAAAAGAAAAATTACAACCCAAGTTAAATAATAATAATAATAATAATAATAATAATAATAATAATAATAATAATAATAATAATAATAATAATAGTAATAATAATAATTCTTTATTATTCGATAAATTATTGATTCATAGAATGTCAGATTTAAAATATCTGCAAATATGAATAATTCAAACTTCATATTTCTTTCATTTTAAAAATATGAATGACAAATTTATAATACGAATTTTGTATCTTAAATACGGATGCAGATGTCAAATTCTTTTTGAGGATATGATACGCTTCAATAAACTGAATAATATCCTATTGTTAAAACTCCGCCCATTGTTAAAGCTCCTCCCATTTTTGTTAGAATATGTTTGGAGTTTTAGAAATGTCATAAGAATGATATAAGTACATTTTGGTATCAGTACCGAAAATACAATTTAATGGTGTTAGTCGTATCCACTAAATGAGTTTGGTATCCGCATCCGCGATTAAGGTGAGCAATTCGAATTAGCTTACATAACTTGTCAGACATTTACAAATTACAATTTATATAATTTTTATATTTATCCGAGTTTAAAGATGTACTATACCCTATCTTTTCTCTCTCCATTTCCCTTCCTCTCCTCTTCATTCCATTTCTCTCTCTCCTCTCTCCATTTCCCTCTTTCACTGTAAATAAGAAAGAGTCAAATTAACTCAAATTTGAGTTCAGTTAACTCTCAAATTGATTCTGTATATTAAACCTTTTTATAAGAGTTTATTATTATACTGGTCAGGAGTTAAATCTTAGTTTTTTTTTTATAGTAAAGTTAAACATATTAGATTTAATTAAATAAACCCTTTTTGTGATATCATTTGACTATTGAACAAGTTAGTTTACACTTTGCTAAATTTTTTGACAAATTTATTTTACGTATAAATTGATTGGCTGGAGAATTGAAACTCTCCCGTCGGAAAAACAGTTTAAAATAAAAACTTGCATGCCTTAGCTCAAACCTTTGGTTTATGCTTTT
>JABUQX010119092.1:0-5000 GCA_015478945.1 Trachelipus rathkii | reverse complement strand
ACATACATTATGAGACAACTTCGCTGACTGTTGGTTGTGATGTCACGTAATTTCTTATCTTAAGGTGCAGTTGGTGACTGGCGGAGTTTGTTTTATTCATTCAAGAAAAAGAATAAAAAATAGAGGTTCTTTAAATTGGCACCATCTTTCATGATGGAGTGAACATCATCGGGAGATAAGTTCCGTTTGGCCAACATTCCATTTTCAGTATGTCGCTGAGATATTCACCCGTGTAAAGTTCAGTGAATAGATCATCTCACAACACAAATTAATATTTGAAATATTTGAGAGAGAACAAAGAAACTGCTGATTGAGTATCTGACCATTCGTTGGCGGAGAAAGCTAACTTGGATGATTGTTTGAAATAGGTTATTAAATCTGAAACTTTAGTTTTAATTAACGTTGTCATGCATTTTCTCACAAACAATATCTAAGTAGTATTTCCTTTGACTTAGTGGCTAGAAAGGTACATCTACTTTCATTAGCCCTACAATTAAAGCCAAGAACTTCATCGTGAAAAAACACAAGATCGTCCAATACTATCATTTCTGAAAATTCATCCCTTGTGGTCTTTCTCTTTTACCGTTCCATATCTTTGCATTTTGTATACAAGTTCCAAGAATAATCTGCATTATTCTTAAAGATGGTATTGGATCTAGGTCCTTTCCTCTTTAGCTCGTTTTCTTTCCTACCTCTTTCATGTTCGTAGTTTTATACTGCTCCTTGTGGTTGCATGTTTAGATAGTTTTTTAATCCAGATGGCGCTCTTCCTTTCCGAGAATACTTACGATTGTAAAGTGTGCGCTTTAAATTATCGAAGTAATCCCAAATTATATTGGATGAGGATGCCATTCCGCAGTTGATCTTGTTCGTATATAAGCACACACATATAAGTCTATCAATATTGCTAGACTTCGAATATGGCTCAAAATATTCCCACGACCTCGAGGAGGTCTTATTGTCAACTCTTATAGTCACCTTTTATAGTCAACTTTTATTGTCAACTCTTACTATCAACTCTTATAGTCAACTCTTATTGTCAACTCTTATTGTCAACTCTTATTTTCAACTTATTTTACTGAACTTATCGCAAAAGTTGCCAAATTTTCAAGCAAATCTCACCGAATCGTCTTATATTTGCATTTGCATGTGTCCGAATGCAATGCGAATACGAATAATTTATTTTTAATATTCACGAATGCGATTGAGAATGTGAATGTGAATGTCAATAATTTATTTTAATATTTGCGAATGTGAACGTCAATACGAATATTGAAAAACATGCGAATATTCGGTCCATATCTAATATATTATATATATATATTATATATATATAATATATATATATATTATATATATATAATATATATATATATATATATACTATATATATATATATATATAATATTTATTATATATATTGGCGACCTGGAGCTGGAGATGGTTTGCCAAGCCGGTTCGGCAACCAGGTAAGTAAAACCTTGTCCAGAAACCGAACTGTTAGTTAGTTTTTTTATAATTATTAATTAAACTGGGAAGCCGAACCATCAGCTAACTATGTATTGACAAAGCAAAGAATTTTTTTTAAATTTTGGTACTCACCACTTTAATATATATATATTAATATATTATATATATATATATAATATATATATAATATATATGTGTTATTATATATATATATATATATATATATATATATATATATATATATATATATATATATAATATATATATATATATATATATATATATATATATATATATATATATATGAGCTTACAGTAGCTCAGTGGATAAAAGCGAGTCTTTTGGATTGTAATTTAGCTCTCTCGAGAGCGAGAGTTCGAATCCCGATCTGGTTACCTGAACGGGAACAAAAAATTGCCGTTAATATGAGATTTTCTGTAATATTTAATTAAAGTTTACGGCATAGTGAATTACACTAATCTTAATACCCCACAACACATCACTAAAAACATAGCCAACACATAAAACAGAACAGTCTATTATAAAATACAAAATGAAATTCTCTCCCATGCTTCTAGCACTAGAAGGTCAGTTCATCTGGATTCGGAACAACGTCCACGGTGACTAGAATTTCCAAATGAGTTGAGCTGAAACAGGGCTTGCTACAAGCTTAGATAACATTTCCACTATAATCCACTTGGTTAGGAAATACATGTAATACAAATTTCCCTGACCAAAGACTCTACTGCGATAGGTACAGAACCCCTCAAATTCATGGGATAGACGTTGGATGGCAACAAAACATATAAATATAATATATATATATATAAAAATAATAAAAAAAAGGTATATATATATATTATATATATATATATATATATATATATATTATAAAGGTGCGCCATAAACGCGTTAAAGCGTTAATCCGTTTATTAACTCTTAAATTTTTCGTTAACTTTTAACGCTTTCTTTAATTTCGAAAAGAGTAACGGACATATTATCCTAAACGCTTCTTTCAATGGCTCAAAATGTGTTTATTCTTACACGGTTATTAGCTTCCAATTTAGAAATGTTTGACGTTTTTTTTTGCTGTATTCTCATTTCATATTGGTTCGCTAATTAGAAAAAAGAGATAGTGACTGTTGCCCGTATCAATGAGAGTCATAAACTTCTTTCGTTAGTTACTTAAACTGCTTCTTTTTGCGACTAGTGAAAAATAAAAGAACTAGGCCTCATAAGCCTTGTAATTTATAAAAAAAAAATATAGACATATTTGTATTAAAATTACTATGATACATATTCCTTATTATTTTTATCAATAATATACTACTCGGTGTCCGTAAAAGGATGTCCCAGTTTCAATGCTCTATTATAACAGCGTAATATACAATATCAACAGCATATCAGACATCAAAGTGAAGGTCATTGAACAGAGTTTTTCCTACATATGTTCAATATGTGCCCCCTTCGTTATAGGGGATACATTCAGCCGATAATCCAATTCCTCCCAAACATTGGTTAACAGATCCGGAGTAATGGAAGGAAAGGCATGTCAATTCTGCGTTTCAACTCTGCGTATAATTGGGCAGCCCCATAGGAAGAAATCGCATGGCGTTAAGTCCGGGGACCGGGGGGCCAGATATATAGAGCTCTGTCGTCTGGACCATTATGACCAACCCAACGATCTGGGAGTAAAGTCGTTCAACCACGCTCGCCTATTTGACTCCAATGTGGAAGGGCTCCATCTTGCTGCCGGTATAAAGTTTACCGCTTCATCCTCTAATAATTGGCGAAAGAGCATTTGTTGTAACAATCGGAAAATAGGCACCTCAGATTAACTGTGTGCGTACTTCTGATCGAAAAAGATGAAGGTGCCGTGTAGACCTGGCTCGGGATATGGCGCCAGAAAAATGTTAACCTTTGGGGAATCACGTTCGTGTGTCTACCAAGTTCATGCGAATTTTCAACCCCAGATGGAATAGGCTAACGGGGGAACATATGAAGTGAACTATTCACATTACCCCTGAGATGAAAAGGTTGGACTCACGCTAACACTAACGATCAAATAGAAGCATACGTGTCGAACCTAGCACTGCCACAGACAAAGGTAAACCGATAGAGCACTAGTTCGTCGGGCTTTAAAGCATTATCAAACTGCAACCGGTATGCACGCATGTGAAACTTTCCTTAACACCTTCCACACCGTCGTTTTTTGGCACCTTCAGATTCGTGGACATTGACATCGTCACGAACGACGGATTCTCTGGACTATGAAAAGGAACGATGGGCCTCCACATAAGGAATATCGGTACCTGACATCCGAAGCTGTAGACACACATCACTTGGCCGTCCTGTACTTTTGCCTTTATCAGAAGAGCATCCATTGAGGTAAATTGCCTTAATAATGGTTATCCATATCGCTAAGCGTTTTCTGTCTACTAGTGAGAGGAATGTTCACAATTGGAACTCGTAGAGTTCATGAACGTTTGATTTACTGACACATACCCTCTAGACGACTGGCCTCTCATTACAGATCATACCCTCGTCCACACCCTAGCCCCGTAATCCACACTCGCATGAAGTCGTAGACAGAAAGCTATTACACTCTAGCGACATTCAATTTGCGAGTATGTGGCTTTCACGCGTAGTGCTTATTGAAGTAAGACTACATCGAATATCTACCTATTAATGGTAGTATGATCGCTATATATCCATATCAGGAACTCGTTCTGAATACGTACAAATGTCAATATTCGATAAAACTATGCAACTCATTACTCTATTCAACTATTGAAATAGAGGAATGATTATAGATATTACGATATGCGATATTATATGTATATTATGCATTTATATAATATAATAGCATATTTGAAACTGAGGTGACTAATTTTTTACGGACACCTAGGATATAATATATGATACTAATTGAAAGTTATATTTACGCTTTAGAAGTATTTACTACGTGCATAAGCGGCAATATAAGCATCTGCTATAAAGGTCTTAAAAAAGCTACTAAATTAATTTCATAACTAGATAAGTACTGATTAATAATCAATTATTAATAATTTTAGGTAATAAATAATATCATTATATATAATTACAATGATCAGCTGATCTAATTAATTTAATTACTATATTCCATTACATATAATTGTGAAGTATATACGGTTATAACGTTACGAATTACACGTTAACTTCACGCTACCATTCTTTATATTCCATAATAAACGCTATTAATGTATTTAACGTCGTTAATATTTTATGTTAACGATTAAAAATTAACGACGTTAATTATAACCTTTCGCTTAATTACGTGTTGCTACCACCTTAATATTATATGTATATATATATATATATATATAATAATATAAATATATATATATATATATATATATACTATATATATATATATAGATATATAATAAATATATTTAAATATATAGAGATAATATATATATATAATAAAAATATAATAAGTATAATATATATAATATATTAAGTATACTATAATCTCTGAATAAAAGCTG
>JABUQX010119091.1:0-17824 GCA_015478945.1 Trachelipus rathkii | reverse complement strand
TTATTTATTATTAATTATTAGTTTATATTTTTGTTATCAAAAATGCTACTAAACATTCATAAATTTCTAATTAGTAAACCTAAACAATTATCAATAATAAGTCATTGAGGGGGTAATTACTATAAGAATTAATTCCTAAACCAAAAAATATAACGTTCACTTTCATTCTCATCCTCATTTTCATCTTCATCATTATATCAACCACAAAGAAAAATTAACACAAATAATTAGCAAAAAATACCTCGTAGGAAAATATTAACTAAAAATATAATATCAATATATATATGATATAATACTTATATTATATATTAATATACTATATATAAATATATTCATATATATATATAATATAGTTATTTATAATATATACTATATAATAATCATACTTTATTATAATATATATATATATATATATTACATATATACATATGTAATTATATATAATATAATTATATACTATATATAATACTCAATATATATAATATTATATTTATACTTATATAATATATATATATTATATATATAACTATAATATCATATATATACATCATAATAATATCATATTTTTTATATTAAATAGACTATTTATATATTATTTATATTACTATAATATTATAATAATATATATATATATATAAAACCATACTTTCCATTATTTTATACTTTATTTATTGTTCATCTTTATCAATATTATTTTATAAATCAAATTTTTTTTTCATATTTGTATACATATATATATGTATACCTATATATACATATATATATATATTTATAAGTATCATCATTACCAAGTGTAATTTGTACATCTAAAAAGACTAATTACTTTAACCCTATTATATAAAACACCACTCTCAAAATTCTACTCTCCTTCTATTTTTACCTAGTCCACAGTTAGTTATTTGTAGTAAAAAAAAAGGCTATACAAAAGAGGTTTCTCCTGTATGTGTGAGTACCCAATCGACCCTCATTTAATCTCTCATTGACAATACATGCGATACTGCTATACTGACTATATATAATATATTACTGTGAATAACAATAATTCAATTACTGTACTTTTAACAGAAATAATTAAGAAGCAGAGGAAAAGAGTTACAAGTGAGAGGATTGGAAGTAGAAGAAAACAAGTGAAAGAGAAGAGCAATTTTTCATTTGATTCCGGACAAGCTATGTAGAAGCCAACCCACGCTTCCCGTTTAATTGCCCACCAGATCATCAGATCAGAAAGCAGTCGGCAGAGTGGCTACAACAATCAGGACTCTTTCAGAAAGGTTGAGCGCCTCAAAGATCGTTAGTTGCGTGATGTGTGCCTTTTATTGTGGTGGGAACGAATACCTACCACAATTATATACTATATATATAGACAAGCAGATATATAAATACATAAATAATAATACATACTATATATATATATATATCACTATATATATAAACTATAACAATATATTCATTATACCTATAACAACCTATATTATATATTGAATATAGTAATACATCTATTATTACGACCATTTGTAGTGAGTTATAAAAATAATTTGCCGGCGTGTTGTGGCTGCACCTGTGTACAGAATTGTGAAGATAGCAGTATTAACCATTCTTTTAAAATTATATATCACTTATATACCCAGTATATCTAAGGGTGGCCAACCTACTTATTAATTACTGTTCAAGACTTATTACTATTAAAATTATTATTAGTACCTACTGTATGGATTTTTCCTGGATAAACAAAAATTAAACTTAGGAATATAAAAGAAACATAAATAAATAAAAATTTAGTCTTAGCACCGTATTCCTATGCTGCTTTATGAGTTTTTTCCCTACTGTAATATAACATCTAGTACTACTCTGCCCATTATTCATTATTTTTATGATCATCTTCAAACATCCTTATATATCCTATACTTTTTTCTTGCATGTTTGTTGACTGTGAGCCATGAAATGTTTTGCACTTGCTTTTCATTGATTATCTCTATTCACTTCATTGTTTCACTGTGATCCACATGTTCAGTTTAACCGAGCTAGCATATGTGACTAAGTAGTGTAGAAATTGATAATTACCATCCCCTATGACTATTCTGGGTATCAATAATATGGTTCCTTGAATGAAGTTTACGTAAAGTAGTAGTCTTACTTTTTGCCTATTTATAATATGTATTATTTTTTGTAAATTTGTTATAATCAATACCCATTTAGTCAAAAGGCCAACTGTAGACAACTCTAATTACTTCTAAAACACATACACCTACATTTGCAATCAACCAACCGAATACATATAATATCACTATTATATACCACATATTTTTATACCTATATATATATATATATAAATATATATAAGTATATATTATATCATATATATATATAATATTATTATATATAAAATTATAATAAGATTTACCCAATTTCTGAAAAATTTACTACATTAATAAATTATTTTGATAAATTTTTTGCTAAAATTCATAGACATAGTGACTTTGTTACTATATTTTCAAAATTGAAATCTTTTTTAGAAATATATATATATTAATATATTAATATATTACTAAATAATATATAACTCGAACTTCAATTAACGATATATACATCGACTATAAGCATTATTTTATATATCTTATATATTATATACTAATACAATATATAAATATTAGATATTAACTATAGAGATATATAGTTTGGGTAGGGGGTGGATTTAGTAAGGTAATTATCATTATTTATGGTTAAAGATAGTTAGTACAATGAAATAATTAGAACAGTTTTAAATTTTTTTAGGTTTAAGACTTTAAAGAAAATACAATGTGCAGCGATATCACAGAGGCTACTTTTTTCGTATAATTTTAAGCATTTCATTCTTTCATTGTTGTATGAATAAGAAGAATTAATTTTAGCACAGTGTTGCCGTAGCCACGGCAATCTGAGGGGCTTCAGGTCTCGTAAGCCTCTTTCCATATTCTTTATTAAAAAAAAACAATAAAAAAACAGTATCATTGTCTATATCCAGTTCACAAACTACTATAATCAAATTTAATTCACACACACCATTTGATGAGAAGCGGTTGGAATAACTATTTGACCCTTATAATTACAAGTTATAAGTTAATTTGCATTTCTGATCACAGAGCTGGATTTCGTAACAAATTAAAAGAAACTATAAATATTTCCACAGTTCACTTATAGCTGATGCAAATGGACTTTTTGAAAATCTGCGAAATGTTGCCATCTTTGCATTTACCATTTTAAAAATTTATTAAAAATAAACATAATTTTTGTTCAAAATATTTTTGTTTTTACATTGTTAAATAGACGATATGATGGAAAATGCAAAGTTAATAAACTTAATATAATGCATACTAGGGCCTAGTAAATTCATGATACCGTACGAACTCACTCTTCTTAAGCATACTGTAGTTTTTTTGTATTTTTTAAAACTTATATTCTTTAAATAATTATAAATCTAATTCTGAGTCTAAATAAAAAATTATATTTACCCAATCATGGTAAATTATAATTTACCAATTCAGTGTAAATTATACACTTTCTAATTTTATACCATGCGGTTCTCATACAGCAAGACGTCATGTAATATTAATACTATAAACTAATATTACATACTAAATTATAATATATATATAATAATAAAATATATATATATAATATAATATAATTAGTAATATAGTTATTTATTTCCACATATTATTTGACGTTTCTATATAATATAATATTATATATAAATATAGAGATAATATAATATATTATTTTATGTTATTTTATAAATATATATTAATATAGTTATTTATATAATTATAAGTATATAGATAAAATATAAATAAATTATATATTATATATATATTATATAATATATATATATTACAATATATATTTACATTATATGGAGCATGGAATTAATATATCCTTCTAGCATATGTCTGAACTAACAAATGTATTCTCAAACTAGACTATAAGGATTTGACAAGTGTCGCCTCCTATCTTGATAACTGTTTGAAGGAAGAGAATTATGTCTTGTCAAACAATTGACAAATCATTGAATTTAGAATATCAACAGAGACTAAAGTCGACGGTAGAGTAAATACATCTTGGTCTAACAAAGGCAAACGCATCACATAGTGTTGACAATAAGCCGTTCATGTTGTTTAAAATTAGTTGATCCGTAGCTTAAATCCGTCGATGAACTTTAAAGTTAGTATATCCTCAGCATTTGTTCTTTCTAGATTTGGAAGTGTCTCAACACCTAGTAAACTATAAGTATTTATGACAATTGTTTGGCCACCCTATCTCAATTTCTTTGCAGAAAAGAGAAATGCTATGTTTGTCAAACAATATAGACCAAACGACTGAATTTGAAGCAGAAAGAAGCTAAATGAAGGTGACGGAAACTACATACTTTGTGGTCGAACAAAAAGACAACAGGATCCAGTACATGGGGTTGGACAATAAGCCGTGAATCTGTTTCAAATTATGGTGGATCCTTAGTAAATGCCTTGAGCGACGCTAAAAAATAAATATATCGAAATATGCACTGCCCTTGTCCATCCATGAGACTAAAAATATTGGCTCATTTTGCTCCAACATTAAATAATGAAATTTACACAGATTAAAGCAAAAAGTGAATGAGGTTTTTTAACCTGCTCGACTGATAGGATAAACGCTGGCTGTTATTACCCCTGAACTTCAATAAGGAAGCTCTACATTTTTAACTTTCAAGGCACATGGCATCTGACTATATTCGAACTAAGTAAAGAGAAGATCTTCAATCCACAAAATTCGAAAGAGAAACTGTTCGTTCGCCTGCAGATCAGTAAGCTTGATGGTAACAATTTACAAATTGGATCAAAGAAAGAACGCTTAAGCTGCATAGAAAACTGCTAAACAAAATGCATAAAGTGCAATGTATATTTCCTTCAAACAGGAAGAAAATGTTTTATACGTTTCAAACACGTAAATATTTTAAATTGAGGACCACACCTCGCTGGAAACCCTCCACGCTTGTGATCAAACTCAGCACGAGAGATCTTCAGATTCTTTTATAAATATATACTATTATACATATTAATATATATATAATATATATAATATATATTTATTATATGATATCATCATAATATATATATAAAACAATCTGACCGATCACTGAGTAGTAAGACCATAAGCGTGAGGCTTTCAACCGAATGTAGTCAGATTGTAATATAATATATCATATATAATTTTATATGAACTTAATATTATTATACTATATAATACATTATTATTAAACTATTTTTATATATACTTATTATATAAAACAATTCCGTGAGCGATCACTGGAGTAGTAGACCATAAGCGGTGGAGGCTCAAAGCGAGGTGTGATCACTCCAATATCTAAAATTATTTACCCGGCCTATGATAATAAAACAGTTTCTCTCCCTTGTAAAACAAAAATATACATCGCACTTTATGCTTTTGTTCTAGCATAGTTTATCTATCAATGCTTACATCGTTTCCCTCTTGACCCCAATCTTGTAAATGGCTTACCTCATCAAGCCTTACTGACTCTGCAGGGCGAACAGCAACCAGCTTTCTCTTTCAGAATTTGTGGGGAATTTGAAGATCTTCCTCTTTTATTAGTTCCGGCACATATCAGCCCAGATGCTATGTCGCCCTTGAAGTTACATAACTGGTAGCAGCTTACCACTATTGAAGTTTACACGGCGGTATAACAGCCAGGCATTTACTACTCTCAAGTCCAGCAGGTAAAAAAAATCCTCACATATTTCTTCTTTTGATTTAAAATCTGTCACCTCTGTTAAAATTCAATTATATATGTGACAATCGACGCCACCATATATATTGATCTTATTACATGATGGCAAAGCGTGCAATTTCGATATATTTATTTCTCCTTAGCGTCCCCTCAACGGCAATTTTACCTACTGATCCACACCCCGCATAATTTAAACAGCATTCACATCATTAATTGTCCCCCCATTTACCTCGATGCTGTCTTCTTTTGTCGACACCAAGATTGTACGTTTCCTCTACCTTCCAATTACTTCTGTCTGCCTTCAAAAATATCAGTCGATTGATTAATTGTTGACAAACATAGCATTTCTCTTTCCTCCAAAGCAGTTATCGTATTGAGCCCAAACAATTTTCAATAAATACCTTACTTTTTATCGATTTTGGATATTGAAGTAATTACATTTAAGATATATAACTTTAAAGTTCCACGACGATGGCATTTTACCACTGGATCCACACTTCCGACCAAATAATTTGAAACAACGAATGATACAGCCTTATTGTCCAAACCACTTCACTAGCTGACTGACTAGCTTTCCTTTGTTAGCACACAAAGATCTAGAGTTCCTCTACCTTCGACTTTAGCTTCCCTGTCTGTCTTCTAAATTCACTTGATTATTTCGTCTAATGGACAGACATACATCCCCTTCTTCTTCAAACCAGTTATTCAAACAGAGGAGCCAACCAATTGTCAGAAATACACTACTATAGTCTATGTTGAGAATATCCTTTATTTAGTTCAAGAACATATTATGTAGTAATATATACTAACTCCATGCTCCATATATATGTATATATATTATATATAATTATTATATATAGATATAAACTAATATATATATATATAATAACATATGAGTATAATATAATATAATAAGTAATATAATATTATATCTAATTAGTTACCTATATACTATAGTATATAATATCTATATAATATTATATATATATAAGTATAATATATTATATAATGCATATACTATATATATATATATAATTATATATAATACTACTATATTATACTATTATATATATATATATACATAACTACCTATATTACATATATAGATTATATATATATATAATAATATATATATAATAATACATATAATATATAATATATAAATTATATAATACTTTATACATACATGACCGATACCCTTAGACTGTTCATGACTACCGCCATGGTAATTCACCAAACTAGAAAAGTAGGTAATAATAATTAACACTGAATAAATGGGTAAATTTATAATTTACCACTGAATTGGGCGATCGGCTAAATTTAAATAAATTTCTCATTTACATCACTATTATCATTATATGAAAAATAATGAAACTAATCAAAGTTTAAAAAAAGAACAAAAAACATAAAACAATAGTAGCACATCCGAGATCTTTCGTACTGGTATCGAATGAATTTAATAGCTCCTAGTACTGCAGAATTATAATATTTCACTTTTTTTTTTAGCAAATCCTTAATTACACCATTGTAAACATATAAAAATATTTTTGAACAACCAAAACTCACTGTTTATTTTTTAATAAATTTCTCTAAAAATTGCAACAATGAATAATCCCTTTACGTATTTGCAAAAAGCAATCCAGTGTTGCCAGTTCCCATGGACAAACAGGGATCCGTAATATTCAAACTTTTTTTTTACATTTGCCTTAGAAATCCAAGCTCTGCTGAATCAAAAAGGCCAAATAAACCTTCAAAAACTTGTAATTTATATAGGGTTCAAAAAGCGCCTGAAATATTCATGAGCCTAACAGGCATCAGTCGAGGTATCAAGGTAAATTTGATGTATGTATGTAGTTTGTAGAATGAATATAGACATCATGTTTTTTTTTGTTTTTTTGAATAAAAATTTCTCTTCGGTTCCGGCTGTTACACTAGCCCCCAATTTTCCCCACATTAAAGATTTTCAGATTGTCTGTCCCACTGCTGTCTTAAAATAATTTAACATAAAAAGCAGACATAAAAGAATAATCTAAGCTTTAAAAAATTATACAAAAAAGTAATTTGAATAATTCAGTCTGCAACATTTTATTTCACCTAAAAGATCTTCAAACCTTATAAAATAATACTAAAAAAACAAATATCTAATATTTATTTACCAAAATTCTTTAAAAATATATATATACTTAACTTTATAATAGACATCTTTAAAACCTTCTTATTTTTTATTAACTAAACTACACAAATTAAAATAATATTATTATATTTAATAATATATACTATAATATATTATATATAACTTATTATTATATTATATATATATATATAATATATAATACATATATATATATAGACATTAAAGATTTCATACAGGTTTTTGAAATTATAGTAAAAAGATACTATGTACTATATCAGAATTTTTGAGTCACAACAACACAAAATAAATGCAACAACTGCTAATACTATAATTTATTCAGAAGGTCTGCTATGTAAACTTTAATACTATAACCTATATTATATATATATATAATATATACATATAGAATAATTATAATATTTATATATATATAATATATATATTATATATATATATATATATATATTGTTGTGAATTAAAGTGTAGGTGTATCGTGTGTTTAGAAGAATTATCTTGTCTACAGTTGGCTTTGACTAAATAGGATTAATTAAACCAGAATTATCAAAAATAAACAATTATAAATAAGGAACAAAAAGTAGACTACCTACTTTTACGTAGAACTTCTTAAAGGAAACAATATCTGGATACCACAGAGTCATAGGATGGTACCATACCAATCACACCCTTAGTCACATATGCCACTCCGTTAAACTGAACAGTGAATCACAATGAACAATGAAGGTGAAATAGAGATAAGTCAATGAAAAGCAGTGCAAAACATCATGGCCTCACAGTCAACAAAACATGCAAAAAAAAATATAGGGAAAAGGATTAGAAGATGATCATAACAATAATTGAATAATGTCAGCACTAGTACAAATTTATTTACCCTAAGGAAAACACCCAGAAAGCAAGCAAGCAACCCGTGCTAAACAAATTTTTTTTTTTATGTTTCTTTTATATATACCAAAGTTTAATTTTTGTTACTCCAGGAAAAATCAATACAGTAGGTAACTAATAACTAGATATTTTATTATGTAAACATAATTATAAGGTTTATTGTCTCTACTCATATATACTGTATATATAATATATAATTTAAAAGAATGGTTAATACCCTATCTTCACATTTGTACCACAGTGCACCACCATACACGCCGGCAATTATTTATAACCTCACACAAAATTCGTAAAATATATTATAAATTAAAAAGGAAAAGGTAAGTAAAACGAGAGTTTAAAATTATGATATATGTCTAAAAGTAATCACAATGATTAAGAGAGAAAAACAGTTAACCCTAAAAATTGAATTCTCAAATCATCCGAATTGAAATTGTCCAATTCTCTGAAACCCTTCAAACAATATTCAACAAAATTTTTTGAACTATTAATGAAAAAACTATAAGTTCGTCTGTAAATATTTGCGTTATATAAATTAAAATTGAAATTTCGTAACAATCTAAAAACACTAAAATTTCGAGTCACGTACAATTTTGCTTCCCATAATTAAAACTTTAAAACTAATTTTACCTGAATGTATAATAGAAAAAAAGTTGAGTTTAAAAATCGTTATTGTAAATTACTATCCTAGTCAAAAATCCTATTTATAGCCCATCTTATATAATTTTTATTATTATATTATATATATATATACTTATATATATATATATATAATTATATATATAGATAATATATATAATATTATATATATTAACATATCGATTTTTATATACATTTACGATATATATTCTATATATTTATTATTATATATTTATACATATATGTTTTTAATATATTATATACTATAAATATATTATCAAAAAATAATAAAAAATTAAATTAACAAAATTGTCACGTGTCTTGAAAAATGACAAAATTCGCAAAATCCGACTGCAACTGCGTGCATGTTCAAATGTTCGTTGAAACTTACATAGTACTATAAGTAGGTAGTATTCCCTTGTGTTCCGTTCTATTTTCATGTTCTTCGCTTTCTGTTCGTGTAGTCCCAATACAAATAGAACAATGAACAAATTTGAATTTGAGTAACATCTGTTCTTCTTTTCAAATATTTTTTATTTGAAAGTCTGACTCATTCTACAAATAATAATCTATAATTGTTATTATTAATTTTATATTATTTTATTATATATTAATTATTATTATTGATTATTATTATATTATATTCTTATATATTATTATTATTATGGTATGGAATTATTTTCAATATCAATTTTATATTATTTATTTTTTATATTATTATTATTCTAATTGTAGAGTATGATGAATTTTCGTAGTTTTATTATATACATTATTATATATTATTATTTATTATTAATTATTATTATTATATTATTATAAGTTATTTATTATTATTATTACCATTATTATTATTATATTATATTATTATTATTATTATTATTATTGAATTATTATTACTTATTATATTATTATATTATTTATTATTATTATTGCCTTTGTAGTTATAGTTGTAGAAAGTATTAAGTAGTATAATTTATTGTTTATGTTATTACATGAAAATTGTCATATTATTTTTGTACCTTCAAGAATTGACAAGAGTTTTTTCAACTACGTCAACTCTTGAAAGTCTATATATAATTATTACATCAACCCTTACAAGTTAGCAAACTTTATTTAACATAAATAATTCAAACAACTCTTCACACTCCATAATAAAAATGATATTATTTTTAATCGTTATTTATTTAACGTTATAAAATAAACTTTAAAAATTTTTATAAAAAATACTGAAAATAAATTAAATTTAAATTTAAGAAACAACATAACTTTTTCTGTCTTAATAATTCCGTTCTTCTTATGAGGCATTTGTTTTGACATAGCCAAGTAAATTACAAACATTGTCAAATAATCTATTCTTTATTTCCTTGTAATAATATGTATTACGCAATTACCCGGTCCACACGAGAGTACTGGGTATATCATAATATATATATATATAATAATATAACTAATTATAGTAATAATATAATATATAATAAAATATATATAATATATATAATATCATAAATATATATTGAATATACAATATAATAAATAAATATATAATATATATATATATATATTATATTATTATGATATTATATATAATTAGTATATATAATATATATATAATATATTAATTGATGGTACGCATTAATCGTCATCGGCAAATCGGCATATTTTTTTTTCAATCGTAATCGTCATCGGCAAATTTCGCCGATTATTATTATCAATAGAAGACAAATTTTAGAATTTTGGTAGAAAATCAGAAAACTCGAATAATAATAATAATAATAATTAATAAATTAATATACTAATAAATATAATAATAATAAATAATAATAAATAAAATAATAATACATAATAATAATAAATAATAATTAATAATGAATTAATTTCATTATATAAATAGATATATATATCTATATTATATATATTATATACTATATATATATACTATATAATATATCATATATAATATAATATTATGATATATATATATGTATATATATAATCAGTGGCGGCGACCTGCGCAAGAATACACTTGGGTAAGAGAGTTTATATATATATATAGTATATATTAATATAGTAATATATATATGACTATATAATATACGTTATATATATAATATATATATATATATATATATAATATTATATATATATATATATATATATATATATATATATATATATATATATATATATTATAATATATATATATATATATATATATATAATTATAGTCAACGAAAAACATCGAAAAACATATTTTAATATTATAAACTAGTACTAATTTATTGTTCAGGAAAAGGTTGTTTACATTATATTTACCAAATAGATTAATTTTAAGAGCAACATTTCCAATTGATAATTTTTTATGGACCTACCATTTTTCTAAAAATAAGGCTGGGTGAGTTTATAGATTAAATGTTTAAAGCGTGTTTTTCTTTAATATAAAATCCACACTTTACTCCATTATGCATTATTCAATTATTTTATTAATTATAATGCTAATACCACTTAAGATTAAAGTTATATAAGATTAAATTCATTCAGTAATCAACAGCATGTTCGAACAAAGATTTCAACAAACTGCCACAAGCCCGCCACAATCTTGTCGACTTTTTCACACATTCGTACATATTACGGAAAGAAGAACGAAAAGTTCATATATTTTCGTTTAGGTAAGACAGACTACCCGTTTCGCCTTTATAACTTATAGAAAAACACGTCATTCGTCCTGTCCGTAGCATTAAAATTTTACTTGTAAATCAGCGGTATGAGTGGAATTTCAATGAATTCAATGATTATTATAGCTATTATTATGTTGTGGTGGTTTTTATATTTAATTGATGATGCAAATGCTTAGCTTTTTAACTTTTTATATAAAATTTTAATAATTAGTATACTTTTACAATTTGGATTTTAATTATTTAAAACCTAAAAAAATATTGGGTAGGGCTACCTAACCGGCCTACCCTATGTATACGCCCGTGATATAGTATATATAGTATAATATATATGATATATATAATATATATATATTATATATTATATATATATATATATATATAATATATATAATATATAGATATATATAAAATATATTATATATAATAATATTATATATATATATATTATATCATAATAATATAAATATATGCTTATGTATTCATGACATCCAATGCCTAATGGTTCGCCTTTCTGATTATGCGTTCATATCCACACTCATTCACCCAGACAACATATCCACTCTACACCATCCTTAATATCCCAACACCCTCTTCTAGCAACCTCTTACAGACATCCCTATCTCTTATATCCATTACGTGTAGTAGAAAAATTGCCACATGCGTATGTCCCTGAGTGTCGTTAGAAAGCGACTAAAGACAGGTCGGTAGTTAGGTTGGTTACCTACTACACTTATTTTTGCCAGAATTGCAATGCTGCCTCGGAGTCGGTGAGTCGCAGTAAAGCGCCCTTCTATCCTTCGCGAAAATGTCATGAAATCGTATCCGGATACATGGAATGGCAGAGGCATAAATGTTGAGGAGAAGAGGGAGCGACGGTGATGGATGTATTTAGAAGGGGCAATTATGATATGACCTCTGCTGTGAACTGAGAACTAAAGATGAAAAGGAAACGACGTTGAAAATGAGTAGGGTGTGTGTGAAATGTGTTTGTGTTTCGTGGAAAGGAGATGAGAGCGGGATAGAGATTTCGCATTCTATGAGCGATTTGTAATAGAGAGCTATGGTTATATTTTGTGTGTGAGTAGGCTACTAGAAGTCTAAAGGTTAAAGTTTAGTTTGAAAAGGTCATAATTTGTGTGGTTGCGACATATTATTCCATCTGAGGGTAATGTAAGAGAGTACGATTTTCTGGAAAAATCTGATGTTTTTGATGGGGGAATAGGAGATTCAGTTCATTTCCCACATATCTGCCCATTCAAGGATTTTTGTTTACAGTTGTCACCACCACTATTTAAACTAATTCAAGGAGGGGTGTATAGTACTCTCAAAAGTTCACCCTCGTAGCGCAAATTACGCAGATGAGTACGGAGCAGGCTTTTAAAGTGAGTGAGATTAATTTCAGTAGGAAATACCAGAAGATGGAAAGAGAATTCACAGAACAAGCGTCGGTGGGAACAGAGAAGGAGCACACAGCAAGACCTAGCCTAGAGTTACCAATGTCAACACCAATACTCAGTTGCGAGATTCAGCACCCTTGTGACTACGAAGGCGTCTAAATGTCAGTACCAGAGAAATGGATAAGTTCCCTCGGAACTTGCAGGCTGTGACTATAGGAAGAGTTAGCAGACACCAATTATCGCCGCCGCAAGAAGAGGTCAAGTGAAATGGCAAAGACAGAACAGTTTGATAAGCCTTATTTGCCGTGCTCGACCTTTCCACAAAGCGGTGAAACAAGCCCCCCCATACAGATATGAGGCCAGTACTCCATACAAGGGCGAGTCTTGCAGTCTAAAACAGAACTTCCAAGTTCTTTGAGGTCCGCCCTGCACCTAGTGATGTGATTTTCCAGACTTTTCGTTCATGTTAAGGCAAGATTTTATGCCAACAGAGATACACGAAACCGTTCGAAAGAATATGAAACGTTAGAATGGTTAAAAATTTTTTTTTTTGTTGGAAGGGGGAAGGGGGGGAAAATTTTGTAGAAGGCGGTTGACAAGAACATTGATTTCACAAAGTTATTTCTATGCAGATCAGCGAGAATAAAATCGGGAAAGATTAAGACGAGAGCAAATTATAAAGTAAAAGAGAGTAGAATTGATATGAGTAAAGAAAATGAAGGTTCGATTCTCGCATACGAGGGATAGAGTTAGCGTGCAGGTGAAAGGATCAATAATGAAAAGTAGGAGATAAGACAGAACCCTGCAGAAAAACAATATTGGCCGTCTAAAAAAAGTCGCCATTCACAAAGCCGATATTGAGCTTATTTGAAAGAAAGCTAACATAAGTAAGCAAAGAGAGCAGGAAACCCAAAGGAGGGAGCTTTGAGAGCAGGCGACGCGTGCCATACTCGGTTCAAAGGCTTTGGATATTGTCAAGCTCCACTGCAGTCTTCCCGTAGTTCCGAAGAGCGAAAAACCATAAAATCGGGGTTAGATAGGAATGTATATCCCCAGTAGACTTCGTGCAAACGAAGAGCCGTATGGCGATCGGAATGAGTTTCCAAATGATCTAAGAAGTGATTGAGAAGGGTTTCAAAGATCTTAGAGATAGAATACAAGTGAGAGCTATAGGGCAATAGTTAGCAGGATCAGAGCGCTTCACTTTTTTCGGAGATAGTTTGGACTGTGGGTTCCCACGACGAGGGAAAGCGGCTAGTATTGAGACATAGAGAAATAGTTGAACGGGCCCGAGAGATTAGCCTTTTCAGTTAAAGAATTAGCAAATGACATGATCAATCAAATAAGAGGAGGAAATGCAGATTTACACGAAGTTGCTAGAGAGAAGATTGATCGAGTAGGAGAACCAGGATGTTAGCGCACTTTCCTTTGATGAAAGCCTGCTTTGCTCGTCGAAGATATCCCTGCAACGATTTCTGACTGAATGAAAATTAAAAAAAAGTGATAAGGAAATGAGAATTTTTCCACCACCGTTAGGCACTGTCTTTAGCATGAATGGCCAGAGAACAGCACGATCGAACCATGGATTATGGAAAGAAAGATTAGTTTTAGAATGAATGAATGAGGAAGAAAATTTAGCTGAAAAAGAATGACCTGCTCATGCCCACAACGATTCAGTCCCTACCTTATCTTTTTAAATCTTTATACATCATTCATTATTCCTTACTGAGGTAGCCATTTGCTATCATCTGCAACTTGGAAACCTTACATTTAAGCCCTGGTCTAAATATTTTATACATGTATGAAGAACAACCACTGACCTAAGAAATTGTTACGGACAACAAACATGTCTCCTTATCCATTAATACACTACTTTTTATTTCATTAATTAACTATTATTATTATTAGTTCATGCTATTATTAATTATTATTATTATCTCATTATTATTATATTATTATTATTATTATTAATATAATTATTATTAAGAACTTAAGGAATCAAAAAGTTTGATCGCTAAATTATTTCGGGAGGTTGAACCCCCTGCCCCCCCTTACAGTCTTATTATATATATATATATATAGATAATATAGTATAATATATTTATATTATATAGTATATGATATCATCTATAATATATATATCATATATACTTATCTATATAATATCATATATACTATATATATTATAAATATATATGTATACTTATATTATAATAGTATATATATATATATATATATATATATATAATGTATAGAGAGAGAAGAGAGAGAGAGAGAATTTGTCTAAAATAGTTTTTTCAATTAATCCGGCATCGTCATCCGGCAAATTTTTTTTACATCGTCATCGGCAAAATTTCATATCTTCCCATGATTAAAATCATTGTATTTAATATATTTTATATTTTAATTAATATAAATAAATTTGACGCTAGCTATAATATCGATATTATATCGAAGAATATCGTATGATATATATATATTATATATCATATATATAAATATATATTATAAGAGTATATATATATATTAATTATATATTATTATAACATAATAATATCATATATATATACATTAATATATATACATATATATATAATATAATAATAATAACTCCACAATTATGAAACTACCTCAGACTGCTTCGAGCGGAAATAGGTACGCGTCTGAGATTTGTCTAAGGTAGGAAGTGTTAGATTTGTGATCTGGTCTTCACTAGCCCAGCTACCTGGACTGGGTCACAAATCCCAACACAGAACTTCGTTTTGTTCAAACAGTTAAGTTTGAATTATTTGTTTTTCTCAGATAGTAATATATATAAATATATATTATTATTAAATATAATATAATATATTATAATTGAATTATCGTATATATATCGTCATGTATCGCTGGTATACTATAAATTGAAGTATATTCTATAATTTTTATATATATATGTATACTACTTTAGTATATATATATATATCCTATTATAATATTATATAATCATATAGATTAATATAGATTATATATATTATATCATATAATATATAATATATACTATAATTCTTCAAACTGCAGCCCACCGTAATATTCAACTATTCTAATCAATTTTAAGGAAATTCAATAATCTTACAAACTATAAATTCTCCATATTCACAACAATGATATAATTACATACTCTACCTGCATATTTCACATCATAATTTCTAATATCTACCACATGTCTGCGTTAGTATCTTTCTAACCTAAATCATCAGATAACTACAACAATTTTTATAACCTTTTCATTTTTCTTTCTTTTACCCAATTTGGAATATAAAGCCGAACAAAAATATAAAAAGATAAATAAAAATAAAGAAATTAAAATCTTAATCATTATTACTCAAAATCTTTTATATAAATTACTAATCATAGGAAATTAAAAAAAGGTACAAATTGAGTACTAATAGAATGGAATCCCTGACTATATAAACTGACAATTTCTAACGTTCACTATTTACAAGAAATGTCATAATTTGATCCCAAATGAGATTCAAAGAAAAGTACAAAAACTAAAATATATATTATAAGATATTAAATAATATATATCTATATAATTATATATATAATATAATATATATATATATATATATATAATAGATATATATATATATATTATCATATATATATATATATTTCTTTCTTTCTTCTTCACCTTCCTCTTTGCCCAAGATTGGGGGAGGTGCGTAGCAAGCATCGGAAAAGAAAGCAGTAGGAGAACATTGATCAACGTCGAAAAGAAAGCCCGCCTTACCGCCCCTCCTAGTACCATTATTAGTGAGAAGCTCGTTCACAGACAACATAATTCCACCCTAGAGCATAGGACGCGACGGACCCTCACTATGGTAATCGCAATGTAAGGTTCATGCCCTGCCCAGCTGGGCCACAACCATGCCCCATACAAAACCCCGCATTCTCTCCTTGGACCTTTATTCTCGGCCTCTGCCAAACTCACATATTCCTCTCCTTCAGACATCGTTTACTGACTCAATCCACTTTCTCTTCGGTCTCCCGCCGGTCGGTTCCCAATCACAACTCACACTATACACATCCGCATTAACATCCTACTATCATTCAATCCTGCTTGCCACCATGACCCAAAACATCTCAACATCTTTCATTTTCTCTCATTTACCCCTTTTTCACACCACACACTCTCTAATACTTTCATTTCTTTTTATCATTCTTCTCACACCTTTATTATATAATATTATATTATATAAATATACATAATATATATATATATATAGTTACTATAATATATATATATTATAAATATATATATATATATAATCTCCGT
>JABUQX010119090.1:20000-36786 GCA_015478945.1 Trachelipus rathkii | reverse complement strand
TCGAAAGAATGGGACAAAAAATGGCAAGTTTAAAAATAATAGTATAATAGATAGATAATAGCTTAAATTTCATTATATAAATGTTAATTTAGTTTTGAAGCTCTAAATTAATTTTTGTATATATATCTTTTATTATACTCACCACAGAAATTAGCCAAAAAATCATTCCATGAAAATGAAAGTTTTATGTTAATAGTATATAGATAATAATAGACTTATTTAATTATTATTACTATTACCATCTACCTCCTATCCCAAGATTGAGGGTGAAGTACGTAGCATACACCGGGACAGAAAAGTATTAGAAGAATATGACGCTAATCGAAAAGAAAGCCATTAGAAGAATATGACGATATGACGCTAGTATACCCTTAAGTGAGAATACGTCGCCGTCAGAAAAAATCACCGTATTGTTTCACGAGACCTCGTCAATAGATTATTTAAATAAATTTGAAAAGGTTTCTGCGATTAAAAAATAATTATTGTAGATTATGCTTGATAAATTATTTTTTGAATACGAAATCGGTAGTAAAATTCCATGGCATTATGATTTATAAGGTAGTTGTGTATACATTATTTAATCCTTATATACCCTGAAGAGAGCAGAAATATTGGATCTGTATTTAGTTATATTCTTTTTGTTAAAGCAATAAAATTGGTCATCCAGTAGAAAACGTGATTGGAGTGAAAAGCTTGTACGAGTCATTTTAAAACCAAAAAATAATTAATGATAATTAGGAAATTTCAAGTGATATTAATGATCATTGGAACTTAATTTTTTTTTCCAGTGTCACAAAGAGTCGCGCCTTCCTTGAGTAACTCAAGACCAATATTTCACACAAGGAGAATCACCGCTTTACCTGCGGTGTCAGGCGGTGATGGTTGTGCCAATAATTCTCTTGTTCCTAGCAATCAGGAGTCGCAAGTAAAAGCTTTGGTGGATTCTAGTCAAAATAATTCATCCTCACAGGCTTTAGATATTAAAGAACCTTCTACATCGCCGGTAATGTTTTATTCTTAGTATGAAGAAATTTAATTTGAGATTATGTTTTAGACATATTCAAATATTTATTTAATATATTTTTAGTTTCCTTTTGTGAATATTTAAAATTGTTGTACATGTTCGTGGAATTGGATTTTTAAATTAATATTTATTAATAAAAATAAAATAATAAAATTAATATTTCTTTTCTAGTTTGGGCAGCGTGGAAACAAAGCCCGTCAGTATTTAAATGTGCATGAATCCCTTATTTCTTTACTCCTGAAACTGCACGCTAAGCTCAGTGATAGAGGAAAAACTTATCGACCACAATTCGATCATGATATGGAAGACTCTCGTATTGGTGACGGTCCCTTTTTCATAGCGAAAGTTTTGAGTAAGTTGGGACAGAATGACGAGAAAGCCAAAGAACATATTTTAGAAAATCATTCAAGAATATATCCCCACTTCGAAGAGGAATGGTGTTCTTCTTCAGATGAAGAAGCGAGCTCAAAAGTTAAAGAGGAAAGAAAGAAGAGGGCGAGAGAGCGGCAGAGGAGAGTCATGGGAATCTTTAATCGTAGGCAGCAGAAGTTTTTAGCAAGGAACATGCCCTCAATGGCTGGAAAGGAAGAAGCTACTGGTATCATGGAAGAGGAAGAGCATTGTCACGAAAAGGAATACGATTGCGTTATATGTAATCAGTCAATTCCTTCAACACATACACGGCCATTCGGATTAGTTGTTTATATGGAGGTTGGTGTTTTACTTGCTAATTTGAAATAAATTAGATTACTATGAAACCACTCTCATTGGTTATATAAATGCTGGTAATGTTTTTTCTTTGAGACAAATTATTTTATTTACCAGTTTTGATTTATATTATTGTGTATACTGTGGATCTCTTTGACTAACAATCGGTTCCTGTAAGGAGCTCATTATTTGAAGATCTTTATAACATGTAAATGTCCTATTACTAATGACCTAATTCCACGTCACAATATGACCGCATATATTGACCTTTGAGTCACTGGGCACTTCAATTATGTTCTTAAAACGTGAATTATTATTATTAATATTGCAGCCGACAAGTGTCCATGGGTTGAGAACAACATCTTCATCGGGTTTCGATTTTCCTGTAAATGATCGCATTCGATCACGAATCCGTCACCAGCGACACACTATGGCAAAGCATATGCGAAACAGAGCAGAGATACTAAATCAGTATTTTGATCCTGTAAGTAGAAAATGTTGTGTCTTGGATAGAGTTAAGTCCATATAATTTTAGTTCCAAATAAGCAAGAAAAGTTAGCTGATAATTTAAAAAAGGCATATATTTTCAAGAAAATATTTGTCGTTTTACAGTTTAGCCAGTTTTTTAAGCAGTTTTATTTTTCTTATAGCGCTTCTTATAAATGTTTTCAGAAATCAACCTCCACACGATTGCAAAAGCTAATATTTTTTTTTTTTAATTAAATTTATTAATCAGCTTTGTTTGTAGTGAAGTAGATAAAATAAATGTTCTACTGCAGGTCCATACCCACCCTACAAGCATAAACTTGTACAATAAAGCCTATTGAAATACAATTTTGTTATGACCTGTCATATTGTAATAACTATAGAAATACTGGCAATTTTTTTCCCAAACCTTTTGGTGTAGTAGCTAAAGCAAATGTTCTACTGCAGGTCCATACCCACCCTACAAGCATAAACTTGTACAATAATTTTAATACAAGTAATTCTAGGAGCAAAATTCCATGCTACCATTTAATTTTTCACTTTTTACCTCTGACTCTGCTTTTAATTCAATAGTTATGTTAGAAATTTTTATAAAATATTTTTGGAGATGTTAGGAAGGCTGAATTATTTTTTTAATATTATAGTAAACGTATTGCAAGCTGGAAAGTAAATAAAAAATAGAATTATTTTAAACTTTAAGATAATTTTGGGAAAAAAAATAATAAACCTCAATCACTGAGCATTATTGTAAAACTAAATTACCTTTTTTTTTATTTCAGGATTCCTGGTTATTATCAGTAGACCTTGGATGGGAAGGTGGTGTCCATGTGCAAACTTGTGGTCACTATTTACATTTAGACTGTCACAAATCGTATGTTCTCTCCCTGCAGTCACAGCCAGTTAGTGTCGAGAATGGTGCAAATTATTCAAGGTAGGAATTCGATGTTCTTGATAATTTCATGCCGCTTTACATTGTGAGCATCCTTGGATTATCTTTATCATAAATCTTTTCAAATGCATGTTTCTGTTGAGACTATTATTATATTATATTGACAGAGGTGAATATTTTTGCCCATTTTGTCGACATCTTTCCAATTCTGTTTTGCCCATTTTCGACGATAGTCCGCGTGGTATAGATTTGAAAAGTCATCCTGAAGCGTACGGTGATTTTGTAGCAGAAATTGATAACGACCTTAGACAAGTTACTATAGAAGTAAGTAAAAGTGACACCTCTCTTACAAATGCTTACATTACTTTTATTTGATATTTAAATAGTTTCGAGTTATTCACTTACGTTAATGTGCTCATTTATTAGAGTATTATTTATGTCTTGTTTTTTTTTTCATTATTATTATACAGTTGTCACCACCACTTACGGGTAGAGCCCTATTCAAGGAGGGGGTGTTAAACGCATCAAAAGTGTCACCATCTAAAGCAAATTTCGCAGATGCGCATAGACACAGGCTTTAAAGTGAGGGAGATTAAATACAGTAGGAAAGATAGAAGATAATTCCACAGACCAGTGGTTGCTGGAAAGAGAAGAGCACCGCAGCGAAAAAGCCTGGAGTTACTAATGTCAACACAAAACTCATGTGCAGTCACGGCACCCCTTATGTTACGAGGGCGTCGTAAAGGTAATGGTACAAGAGTGGTAAGTTCTTTCGAGCACTTGCCGCTGCGGTACCTGTAGAAAGAGAGAAAGCTCCAACATCGTGTCGTAAAGATAGTAGGTCAAGTGAACTGGAAAGTACAGAACAGGTTATAAACCTTTTGGCCTTTGACTCGACCCTATCCAAAATCCGGGAGAAATCAGTCCCCCAGATATAAAAGCACACCCCATACAAGGGCTGACGAGACGCTTGTATAACTGGAGTTACTGAGAAGAGAGAAAAAAAAGTGTCTAAGCAGAACTCCGTTACATAGAGGCGGCCCTAGCAACCGTTGTGATATAAATTTTTTTTATTAATAAAGCCTAGTTTTCTGTCAAATATCCCATCAAATCATATTTACTTTTTCTAATTTATATTTATTTCACATGTTTTGAACCTATTTTATAGTTTTAAAACTAGCATTTATTTAGAATATTTTTACCATTAAAAAATTATTACTTGAAAACTTTTTTAATATTTAAAAACTATTGTTATTCCTTCAAAAATTCAATTAAAGTACGGAAATGGATGCCTCATAATGTATTTAATAATTTAAATATATTTATTTACTAGGAATTTAAATGATGTATTTATTTACTAGGTTTACAGCCAAGTATTAACCACTTCTATATATGCAACAATGGAAGATTTAATAAAAACAACGCCACCAGAATATCGAACACTTGCCATGTATCCGGATATTTCCTTGCCTTCGACCTTTGTATTTCTTTCTTCAATATTTAGAACGAATCTCGAAATAGAACTAGTCCAACGAGGAGGCTCGCTAGTCAATCAGTACGATGATCCGAATATTATTAAACGTTCCTCTTTAAGTAAGTCAAAATCGATTATTTTTCTATTCTTCCTTCAGGTTTTACTTCTATCCTTTCTAATATATATTTTAATTTAGGTTGAGATGAGAAGAGTAGGTTGGAAGAAAAAATCTTCCCCTCCTCCTCCCGCATAATTCATACCTTAATCGTCTCTATGTTTATCAAAGTTTTAAAACTTCAATTTTAGATATTCTAAATAATACAAGGTTGATATGTCTATTTGCCCTTTCCTTGTCATTCCTAATTTTTTTCAAGTCCAACTTCCTCTCATAGTACCAGTCTAATCCTCTCCCATTTCCGTTTTCTTTTCTTTGAAGGTGCTTACTGATAAAAACTTTTTAAAAGTAAAGTTTGTGTAATGCGAGTATTTTTTAAAGGATGAGAGAACAATATGTCCATTGTTAACAGTAGATGTATGTGCAAGCTTGTTTACTTTTATTCACTTTTTGCTTTGAAATATCATGTGTGAATTTTGATTGTATGTATTTGGAAGCCAAGATATAATTTTAGCTAGGAAACCTTAAAAATATTTCATGTATATTTAGTTTAAAAAAAATCAAAACATTCAATTTTTAATTTGTCATAAAAAGGCAAAAATAAAATTTAAATGTAAAAACTTGTGTTTTTATACTTATACTAATAATTGTGCATTGTTGATCAAAAATATTATAAACCCATCCTGAAAAGTATGTTAGTTCAATTTTAGGATTTAACATTTAGTTTGTGTTCCCAACACTAAAGGTTGTTTACTGCATTTAATCCTATCATAGATAACTAATTGTCAAAACAAATTTTAAGGATAGTTACTAGTCATATAAATTAGTTAAATTTCAACGCAGTAGAATTATATAAAGTTATAATAACTTCTTATTCATCCTGGTTAAACTTAGGGAGTTCCGATTCGTAAGTTTTTAATGGGTAATAATTTTAAATCATTAGAGATTTAAGAATTTATTTATAGTAGCTTTGACTTAAAGAAATTTTATTTATTTTTTTATTTTATTTTTTAACTAGTTCCATTGATCCACATTTTGTCACATCATGCAAAAATTTTATCATCTAACAACGACGATCGAAAGTGTTCTTCGAAGCGTAGAGATATCGATGCAATCAGACTAGTTTGGGCCTCTCTCTCGCAACGTTATCCTTTCGATTTAGAAAAGCTACTATAAATAAATTCTTAAATCTCTAATGATTTAAAATTATTACCCATTAAAAACTTACGAATCGGAACTCCCTAAGTTTAACCAGGATGAATAAGAAGTTATTATAACTTTATATAATTCTACTGCGTTGAAATTTAACTAATTTATATGACTAGTAACTATCCTTAAAATTTGTTTTGACAATTAGTTATCTATGATAGGATTAAATGCAGTAAACAACCTTTAGTGTTGGGAACACAAACTAAATGTTAAATCCTAAAATTGAACTAACATACTTTTCAGGATGGGTTTATAATATTTTTGATCAACAATGCACAATTATTAGTATAAGTATAAAAACACAAGTTTTTACATTTAAATTTTATTTTTGCCTTTTTATGACAAATTAAAAATTGAATGTTTTGATTTTTTTTAAACTAAATATACATGAAATATTTTTAAGGTTTCCTAGCTAAAATTATACCTTGGCTTCCAAATACATACAATCATAAAATTCACACATGATATTTCAAAGCAAAAAGTGAATAAAAGTAAACAAGCTTGCACATACATCTACTGTTAACAATGGACATATTGTTCTCTTATCCTTTAAAAAATACTCACATTACACAAACTTTACTTTTAAAAAGTTTTTATCAGTAAGCACCTTCAAAGAAAAGAAAACGGAAATGGGAGAGGATTAGACTGGTACTATGAGAGGAAGTTGGACTTGAAAAAAATTAGGAATGACAAGGAAAGGGCAAATAGACATATCAACATTGTATTATTTAGAATATCTAAAATTGAAGTTTGAAAACTTTGATAAACATAGACACGATTAAGGTATGAATTATGCGGGAGGAGGAGGGGGAAGATTTTTTCTTCCAACCTACTCTTCTCATCTCAACCTAAATTAAAATCTACATTAGAAAGGATAGAAGGAAAACCTGAAGGAATAGAAAAATAATCGATTTTGACTTACTTAAAGAGGAACGTTTAATAATATTCGGATCATCGTACTGATTGACTAGCGAGCCTCCTCGTTGGACTAGTTCTATTTCGAGATTCGTTCTAAATATTGAAGAAAGAAACACAAAGGTCGAAGGCAAGGAAATATCCGGATACATGGCAAGTGTTCGATATTCTGGTGGCGTCGTTTTTATTAAATCTTCCATTGTTGCATATATAGAAGTGGTTAATACTTGGCTGTAAACCTAGTAAATAAATACATCATTTAAATTCCTAGTAAATAAATATATTTAAATTATTAATTACATTCTGAGGCATCCATTTTCGTACTTTAATTGAATTTTTGAAGGAATAACAATAGTTTTTAAATATTAAAAAAGTTTTTCAAGTAATAATTTTTTAATGGTAAAAATACTCTAAATAAATGCTAGTTTTAAAACTATAAAATAGGTTCAAAACATGTGAAATATATATAAATTAGAAAAAGTAAATATGATTTGATGGAGACATTTGACAGAAAACTAGGCTTTATTAATAAAAAAATTTATATCACAACGGTTGCTAGGGCCGCCTCTATGTAACTGAGTTCTACTTAGACACTTTTTTTTCTCTCTTCTCAGTAACTCTAGTTATACAAGGGTCTCGTCAGCCCTTGTATGGGGTGTGCTCTTATATCTGGGGGACTGATTTCTCCCGGATTTTGATTAGGGTCGAGTCAAAGGACAAAAGGTTTATAACCTGTTCTGTACTTTCCAGTTCACTTGACCTACTATCTTTGCGACATGATGTTCGAGCTTTCTCTCTTTTCTACAGGTACCGCAGCGGCAAGTGCTCGAGAGAACTTATCACTCTTGTACCATTACCTTTACGACGCCCTCGTAACATAAGGGGTGCCGTGTCTGCACATGAGTTTTGTGTTGACATTAGTAACTCCAGGCTTGTTCGCTGCGGTGCTCCCCTCTTTCCAGCAACCACTGTTCTGTGGAATTATCTTCCATCTTCTGTTTCCTGCTGTATTTAATCTCCCTCACTTTAAAGCCTGTGTCTATGTGCATCTGCGAAATTTGCTTTAGATGGTGACACTTTTGATGCGTTTAACACCCCCGCCTTGAATAGGGCTCTACCCGTAAGTGTTGGTGACAACTGTATAATAATAATAAAAAAAAAAAACAAGACAAAAATAATACTCTAATAAATGAGCACATTCACGTAAGTGAATAACTAGAAACTATTTAAATATCAAATAAAAGTAATGTAAGCATTTGTAATAGAGGGGTCACTTTTACTTACTTCTGTAGTAACTTGTCTAAGGTCGTTATCAATTTCTGCTACAAAATCACCGTACGCTTCAGGATGACTTTTCAAATCTATACCACGCGGACTATCGTCGAAAATGGGCAAAACAGAATTGGAAAGATGTCGACAAAATGGGCAAAAATATTCACCTCTGTCAATATAATACAATAATAGTCTCAACAGAAACATGCATTTGAAAAGATTTATGATAAAGATAATCTAAGGATGCTCACAATGTAAAGCGGCATGAAATTATCAACATTGAATTCCTACCTTGAATAATTTGCACCATTCTCGACACTAACTGGCTGTGACTGCAGAGAGAGAACATACGATTTGTGACAGTCTAAATGTAAATAGTGACCACAAGTTTGCACATGGACACCACCTTCCCATCCAAGGTCTACTGATAATAACCAGGAATCCTGAAATAAAAAAAAAAGGTAATTTAGTTTTACAATAATGCTCAGTGATTGAGGTTTATTATATTTTTCCAAAATTATCTTAAAGTTTAAAATAATTCTATTTTTCATTTACTTTCCAGCTTGCAATACGTTTACTATACTATTAAAAAAATAATTCAGCCTTCCTAACATCTCCAAAAATATTTTATAAAAATTTATAACATAACTATTGAATTAAAAGCAGCGTCAGAGGTAAAAAGTTAAAAATTAAATGGTAGCATGGTATTTTGCTCCTAGAATTACTTGTATTAAAATTATTGTACAAGTTTATGCTTGCAGGGTGGGTATGGACCGAAACTTGCCTGAGCAGCAACACCAAAAGGTTTGGGAAAAAAATTGCCAGTATTTCTATAGTTATTACAATATGACAGGTCATAACAAAATTGTATTTCAATAGGCTTTGTTGTCAGGATATGCAGATTTTTTTTCAAATTCAGGATGCAGTAGTACATTTATTTTATCTACTTCACTACAAACAAAGCGGATTAATAAATTTAATTAAAAAAAAAAAAAAAAATTATTAGCTTTTGAAATCGTGTAGAGGCTGATTTCTGAAAACATTTATATGAAGAGCTATAAGAAAAATAAAACTGCTTAAAAAATTGGCTAAACTGTAAAACGACATATTTTCTTGAAAATATATGCCTTTTTTAAATTATCAGCTAACTTTTCTTGCTTATTTGGAACTAAAATCATATGGACTTAACTCTATCCAAGACACAATATTTTCTACTTACAGGATCAAAATACTGATTTAGTATCTCTGCTCTGTTTCGCATATGCTTTGCCATAGTGTGTCGCTGGTGACGGATTCGTGATCGAATACGATCATTTACAGGAAAATCGAAACCCGATGAAGATGTTGTTCTCAACCCATGGACACTTGTCGGCTGCAATATTAATAATAATAATTTACATTTTAAGAACATAATTGAAGTCAAATTAATAAAATTTTAGAATCTGTTTCAAATATGATAAATCACGCACTATAAAGTCCATTATAAAGGATATCAAAGTCATTAATATTTATAAGATCTTCAAAATATTAAGTCTTAAAATAAGGTCTTTTCTATTTAAAGTTTTAGCAAAAGCTTCACAATAAAAAAAATCAAAACTGGTAAATAAAAAAAATGTGTCAAAGAAAAAACATTACCAGCATTTATATAACCAATGAGAGTAGTTTCATAGTACTCTAATTTATTTCAAATTAGCAAGTAAAACACCAACCTCCATATAAACAACTAATCCGAATGGCCGTGTATGTGTTGAAGGAATTGACTGATTACATATAACGCAATCGTATTCCTTTTCGTGACAATGCTCTTCCTCTTCCATGATACCAGTAGCTTCTTCCTTTCCAGCCATTGAGGGCATGTTCCTTGCTAAAAACTTCTGCTGCCTACGATTAAAGATTCCCATGACTCTCCTCTGCCGCTCTCTCGCCCTCTTCTTTCTTTCCTCTTTAACTTTTGAGCTCGCTTCTTCATCTGAAGAAGAACACCATTCCTCTTCGAAGTGGGGATATATTCTTGAATGATTTTCTAAAATATGTTCTTTGGCTTTCTCGTCATTCTGTCCCAACTTACTCAAAACTTTCGCTATGAAAAAGGGACCGTCACCAATACGAGAGTCTTCCATATCATGATCGAATTGTGGTCGATAAGTTTTTCCTCTATCACTGAGCTTAGCGTGCAGTTTCAGGAGTAAAGAAATAAGGGATTCATGCACATTTAAATACTGACGGGCTTTGTTTCCACGCTGCCCAAACTAGAAAAGAAATATTAATTTTATTATTTTATTTTTATTAATAAATATTAATTTAAAAATCCAATTCCACGAACATGTACAACAATTTTAAATATTCACAAAAGGAAACTAAAAATATATTAAATAAATATTTGAATATGTCGAAAACATAATATCTCAAATTAAATTTCTTCATACTAAGAATAAAACATTACCGGCGATGTAGAAGGTTCTTTAATATCTAAAGCCTGTGAGGATGAATTATTTTGACTAGAATCCACCAAAGCTTTTACTTGCGACTCCTGATTGCTAGGAACAAGAGAATTATTGGCACAACCATCACCGCCTGACACCGCAGGTAAAGCGGTGATTCTCCTTGTGTGAAATATTGGTCTTGAGTTACTCAAGGAAGGCGCGACTCTTTGTGACACTGGAAAAAAAATGAATTTCCAATGATCATTAATATCACTTGAAATTTCCTAATTATCATAAATTAATTATTTTTGGTTTTAAAATGACTCGTACAAGCTTTTCCCTCCAATCACGTTTTCTACTGGATGACCAATTTTATTGCTTTAACAAAAAGAATATAACTACATACAGATCCAATATTTCAGATCTCTTCAGGGTATATAAGGATTAAATAATGTATACACAACTACCTTATAAATCATAATGCCATGGAATTTTACTACCGATTTCGTATTCAAAAAATAATTTATCAAGCATAATCTACAGTAATTATTTTTTAATCGCAGAAACCTTTTCAAATTTTTTTAAATAATCTATTGACGAGGTCTCGTGAAACAATACGGTGAATTTTTCTGACGGCGACGTATTCTCACTTAAGGGTATACAGAGGATGGTAAAAGGGGGGGGGCTTTCTTTTCGATTAGCGTCATATTCTTCTAATACTTTTCTGTCCCGGTGTATGCTACGTACTTCACCCTCAATCTTGGGATAGGAGTTAGATGGTAATAGTAATAATAATTAAATAAATCTATTATTATCTATATACTATTAACATAAAACTTTCATTTTCATGGAATGATTTTTTGGCTCATTTCTGTGGTGTGTATAATAAAAGATATATATATACAAAAATTAATTTAGAGCTTCACAACTAAATAAACATTTATATAATGAAATTTAAGCTACTATCTATCTATTATACTATTATTTTTAAACTTGCCATTTTTTGTCCCATTTTTTCGAAATTGTCCCGCGACTCCAGCTTAAACGCTGACGTTAAAGCGGACCGCAGCGACGCTGCTTGTTAGTATCATTTTATTATTATATTATTCTTAATATTACTAACACAAATTAACCTGCTTTCGGTTTTATTCTTTCACCCATAATTTAAAAACTTTCTTTTTCATCTAACTTCTAAAATCTATTAAGAACCTTTTTTACTGGCCAAGTAAGTAAAGCGGAGCGACGTTGCTTATTATTACTATTTTTATTAACACAAATTAGCCTGCTTTCGGATTTATTATTTCACCCGTAATTTAAAAAATTCTCTATTTTTCATCTAACTTCTAAAATCTATCTAAAACCTTTTTTTTTTTCAAGTAAGTAATTGAGGATTTAAAAAACCTTATTGCTATTCTACTAAAAGTTATTACTTGATAATAAAAATTGAAGGATAATTAATATGACCAATTACAATACTACTAAAAAAAATAGAAATTATTATTATTATTATTACCTTCCGAAGAATCTGGAGCATTTGATGGCAAAGCCGAAGCACTATCTTGATATGGAACCAGTAAATTTACTTTGAAAAATGAAATATATATATATATATATATATAATATATATATACTATATATATATATATTATATATATATATATATAATATATAATATATAAATATTATATATATACTAATAGATATATATTATATATATATATAACGACCTTCTAACTTTCGGCGAAATTGTATGAATCGTAGGGTACATGGAAGTCAGAGGAATAAATGTTGAGGAGAAGAGAGAGAGGTGTGGATGTATATAGAAAGGCAAATTTGATTTGCTCGGCGTGACTAAAACAAAGATGGAAAGGAAAGGTTAAGAAAGAGTAAGTGGTGTGATGTGAAATTTGTGCGTGCTGGTGTGGAAGAGAATGAGGAGAGGAAGAGGAAGGAGTTTGCAATTTTGATGATTGACCTGTGGTATGAAGCTATGGTAAACTTTGTTTGGGTGAGTTCTAGAATTCTAATAGTTAAATTTAAGTTTGAAAAGGTCAAGCTGTAAGGTGTGGTTGTGACGTATGGTCCATCGAGGGAAAACGTTGAAGAGAGTACGATTTTTTGGATAATCTGAATGATGTCTGGGGACGGGGTAAGGAGCTTCAGTTTGATAGTTTTGGGGGACCTTGAATGGTTGGATAGGTGATCAAAAAAGGGATGGGTATAACAGGTGCTTTGAGGGTGTCAGGAGAAAATAGAATGGTAGGAAGGTGATGATTTATGTGAAGAGAGAGGTATGTGTTTGTAAGTAATACTTTCTTAAACACAAGATTATCCATAAGTAACTAGAGTTGGTTGTAGGTAGAGATGTATCGAAGTGAAAAGTATGATTGATTTAGTGTTGGTGAAGAAGGAGATGTTGAAGTATGTGTTGGATTAAATCAGTTAGGGGTTTAGGAATGCGATTATCGGATCATTATGTTGTTCTATGTAAAATTAAGTTAGTGGGGGCTTGGATGGAGAGGAAGGTGATACGAAAGGAAGTAGGTAAAATTAGTAGTGAGAAGTTAAGTGTGCCAAGATAATAAGATAAGTATGTGAAGAGCGCTCGCCTAGTAAACGTTGAATGATGAACAAGTTGATTATGAGCAAATTCTGGGGGCAAATGAAGAAAGCAATTGTAGTAGTGCAAAGGAAGTGTGTGGATTGTGCTTAAAGTAGGAAGTAAGAATGTTAACAGCGAAATGGTGAATGAAGAGGTGATGGAAACGGTTAAAAGCAGTTAAAAAAGAAGCGTTGGTTGAATGTACTAAAAGCAAAATGATGAAGATTCAAAAGAAAATGCTTGGAATTATATAAGGGGAAAAAGAGAAAAACTAAAAGTTGAATTACGTAGGAGAAAAAAAGAGGTAAATGGACATTTTGAAGGAGACTGAATGAGGACATACAAGGAAATAGGAAGCTCTTCTGGAAGGAAGCGCGGAAGGTTAAAGAATGAGAATAAGGGGAATCTGCTTAGAATAATGAATAGGGATGGTGCTTTTTAACTGATGATGAAATGTATGTGAGGGAAGTGTTGGAAAGAACACTTTCGAAAATCTGCACAATATTAACAGTAAATGATGAGTTGTTAGTGAATGTGTTGCAGTTGTTGATGGTGTTGTTGAGGGAATAGTTATTTGGGATGAGGTTATTTTCCTTTACAGGCGGCTTGGGTAGGGTGGCAAAGTTGAAGAATGGTAAATCTGCAGGTATAGATGAAAAATTACTGGCTGAAATGATCAAGAGCGGAAGGCGAGATGGTGTATTGATTGTAATATACATTAATATTTAAAGCGTTTATGGAGGGATATTCCAAGGGATTTGAGGAGAGCGGTAATAGTACCCTTGTATAAGGGTAAGGGAGAAAAGGGAAACTGTAGAAAATTAATTAAGGGGAATAAGTTTATTGAGTGTTGTAGGAAGGTATATGTGCTGGTATTTTGGTCGATAAGAGTGCGTCGAGTGACGAGGGGTTGGATTGGTGAAGAACCAAGGTGCGTTTTAGGAGTGGTAGAAGGATGTGCGATCAAATCTTTACATTTGAAACAAATGATTGGAGAAAATGAGGGAGAAGAAGAATAAATTATATTTAGGTTTTTATGGATTTGCAAACAGGCGTATGATAGAGGTTAATTAGGGAAGCGTTTATGGCAGGTGTTAGTGATATTGGTGTTGGTGGTAGCTTCTGAATGAATCAAAGTATGGTATGACGATAAGTGAAAGCGTGTGTAGAAAATTGGTGTCAATGGTGATTGGTTAGGATTAATAGCGGAGTAAGAACAGGGTTGTGTTATGCTCCTTGGTTATTCAATTTGTTATATGGATGGGTATTGAAAGAATTAGAAGGTGGGGATGGCAGAAATGGTGTTAGAATGGTGAAATGGAGGTGAGTGGTAGGTGCCCTACCTATTATATTGCGGATGATTTGGTTTTTGTGTTGCGAATCTAAGAGAGTTTGAGAGGATTGCATAGAGAGATTTGGCAGGGAGTGTGAAAGGAGGGCTTGAAAGTAAACGTGGATAAGAGTTAAGGTTATGGTTGTGAGTTGAGGAACACTCCTCAGTGTGAAGTTATGTTAGATGGGAGCAGCTGGAAAACAGGTGTCTGAGTTAAATATTTAGGGTATATGTTTGATTGAGAAGGAACGGACGATGCAGAGTGATAGTATAGGAAAGTTGTGAATGGCAGGAAGGGTGGCTGGTTGCGCAAATTAAATCGTTGGTGAATGCAAAGGACTAAGTCTTGAGCTGTGCTAGGGTCTTACATGAGGGTATGTTGTTACCTGTTTATGGTGTGGTAGTGAGGACTATGGTCTGGAATAAAAAGTATTATTAGATCTAAAGTTCAATGTGTCTCAGATGGACAATCTTAGGGGTGTTGCGTTTTAGGTGTGAGAGGATAAAGGAGGACATGAACGTATTAAGAGAGTGGTGTGGTGTGAAGAAAGGGTAAATTGAGAGAATTAAATGAAAGTATGTTGAGAATGGGTTGGTCAGTGGCAAAGGAAATGTGGAATGATAGAGGTTGGTTAAGCCGGGATGTATAGTGGTGAGGTTGTGTTGGGAACCGACCGGCTGGGAGACCGAAGAGAAAGATGGATTGAGTCGGTGAACGAATGTCTGAAGGAGAGAAATGTGAGTTTGGCAAGGCGAGAATAAAAGGTGCATGATAGGAGAGGAATGGCGGGTTTTGTATGGGGGGCATGGTTGTGGCCCACTGGCCAGGGATTGACCCTTACATTGACGATTACCATAGTGAGGGTCCGTCGCTCCTATGATGCTCTAGGGGATTTTCTGTCTGGGACGAGCTCTCACTAATTAATGGTACAGACGCGGGGGCGGTAAGGCTGGGCTGTCTTTTCGTACGTTTGTTTCATGTTTCCTACTGCTTTTCTTTTCCGATGCTTGGACAGCACCTTACCCCCAATCTTGGGGCAAGAGGAAGGTGAAGAAAGAAGAAAGAAAGAATATATATATATATATATATATATATATATATATATATATATATATATAAATATATATATATATATATTATATATATAATATATATATATATATATATATATATATATTATATATATATATATATATATATATAATATATATTTAATGGGGAGGGTGGCTCTACCTATATATTACGATGATTTGTTGGTATGGGCAAAACTCTGAAGAGTATGTGCGGATTGCGTAGAGAGATTTGGCCAGGTGTGTAAAAGGAGGTTTGAAAGTTAACGTAGATAAGAGTAAAGGTTATGGTGGAGTGAGGACAGTCCTCGGTGTGAAGTTATGTGGATGGATAAGCATCTGGAACAAGTGTCCGAGTTTAAATATTTAGGATATGTGTTGGATGAAAAGGGAACGTATATGCAGAGAGATGTAGTAGGAAAGTGGAATGGCTGGAAGGGGCTGGGTGGCATTAAATCCATTGGAGAGTAAGGAACTAAGTCTGAGTGCACCAGGGTTTTACATGAGGATATGTTGTTACCTGTGTTAATATATAGTAGTGAGACTATGGTCTGGAATAAGAGGAATAAATCTAAAGTACAATGTGTTCAGATGGACAATCTTAGGGGCGTGCTAGGTGTGAGAAGAATTGATAAAAGAGGAATGAACGTATTAGAGAGTTATGTGGTGTGAAGAAGGATAAATGAGAGTATTAAATGAAAGACGATGATAGGGAAGATTTGTGAAAGATGTTAATGATAGTCGGTAGGTTAAGCGTATGTATAGTGGTGAGTGTGCTGGGAATCGACCGGCAGCGAGACCAAAGAAAAAGTGGATTGAGTCGGTAAAGGAATGCTTGGAGGAGAAAATTGCGACTTTGGCAGAGGCGAGAAGAAAGGTGCATAATAGGTGAATGGCGGGGTTTTGTGAGGGGGTATGGTTGTGGCCCACCTGGGGCAAGAGAGTGAACCCTACATTGACGAGTGCCATAGTCAAAGAGTCCGTCACGGTCCCGTGAAGCTCTAGGGATTATCTTTCTGACTGTGACGAGTTCTCACTAAAAGGTATAAAGGGGGTGATGAGGCTGGGCTTTCTCTTCGATTTGCGTCATATTCTTCTACTACTTATGTTTCCGGTGCATGTTGCGCACTTTACTCCCAGTCTCGGGGAGAGAAGGTGGGTATATATTATATTTATATATATATATATATATATATATATATATATATATATATATATATATAATATATATATATATATATATATATATTATATATATATATATA
>JABUQX010119090.1:0-15000 GCA_015478945.1 Trachelipus rathkii | reverse complement strand
GTAGGAGAACTATGACAAAATGTCGAAAAGAAGCCCAGCCTTACCGCCCCTCTGTACCATTAATTAGTTGAAAGCTCGTCACAGACAGAAAATCCACCCTAAAGCTTCATGGACCGCGACGGGACCCTCACTATGGTAAATCGTCAATGTAAGGGTTCATCCCTTGGCCCAGGTGGCCACAACCATGCCCCATACAAAACCCGCCATTCTCTCCTATCATGCACCTTTATTCTCGCCTCTGCAAACTCACATTTCTCTCCTTCAGACGTTCGTTCACTGACTCAATTCACTTCTCTTCGGTCTCCCAGGCTGTCGTTTCCAACACAACTCACCACTATACTCCGCTTAACAACCGACAATCTCCATCCTTTCAACATTGACCAAACCATCTCGGCGTACTTTCATTTATTCTCTCGATTACCCCTTTCTTTACACCAGCATAACTCTGTAAAACGTTCATTCCTCATTTTATCAATTCTTCTCACACCTAACCACGCCCCTAAATATTATATATATATATATTATATTATATATATATATATATTATATATATATATATATATATATGATATAATTTTTAATAATTTAATAATATTATTAATTAAATTTTTTTTAAATAAAATAAAATATATATATATATAATATATATATATATATATATATGCGAGGTGTGAAAAGAATTAATAAAGTGAGAATGAACGTATTAGAGATGGTGTGGTGTGAGAAAGGGGTAAATGAGAGATAAATGAAAAGTAAGGTGAGATGGTTTGGTCATGTGGAAAGGATGAGATGAAAGTCGGTGGTTAAGCGGATGTATAGTGGAGAGTTGTGTTGGGAACCGACGGCTGGAGACCGAAGAGAAAGTGGGATTGAGTAGTGAACAATGTCTGAAGGAGAGGAAATGTGAGTTTGCAAGAGGCGAGAGAGCATAAAGGTGCATGATAGGAGAGAATGGCCGGGGATTGTGAGGGGGGGTATGGTTGTGGTCCCACCTGGGCCAGGGGATGAACCCCTTACATTGACGATTTACCATAGTGAGGGTCCGTCGCAGGTCCATGGATTTGCTCTAGGGTGGATTTTCTGGTTGTTGACAAGCTCTCACTAATTAATGGTACAGAGGGGGCTGGTAAGGCCTGGGCTTCTTTTCGACGTTTGTCATGTTGCTCCTACTGCTTTTTTTTCCGATGCTTGTACAGCACCTTACCCCCAATCTTGGGGCAAAGAGGGGAAGGTGAAGAAAGAAAGAAGAAAGAAATATGTATATATATATATAATATATATATATATATAATATATTATATATATATTAATTTTTTATATATAATAATATATATATATATTTAATATATATATTATATATATATATATATATATTATATATAAATGAGGATTCGTAAGACGGATTTAGCAGGGTGTGCAAATTAAGGGTTTGAAAATAAACAGATAAGATTAAGGTTGTTGTAGTGGGCAAGGGGAGTCAGCAGTGTGAAATCATTCTGGATGATGAGCAATTGAGTAAGTATCCAAATTTAAATATTTAGGCAATGTGTTGGATGAAAAGTGAACGGATGATGCACGAGAGTTGTGGGAAAGTTGAGAATGGTAAGAAGGTAGCTACTACAATTAAATCCTTAGTGAATATGAAGGGACTAAGTCTTGACTGGGCTAGAGTTCTGCATGAGGGTATGTTGTTACCGGTGGTAATGTATAGTAGTGAAACTATTGTCTGGAATAAGAGGTATACATCTAAGGAGCAGTCTGTTCAGATGGTAAAATAATCTTAGGCCTATGTTAGGTGGAGAAGAATTGATGAATGAATGTGCTAGGGAGTTGTGTGTGGTGTGAACAAAGGCGTGAATGAAAAAATTAAGTGTGTATTAAGATGGTTTTGCCATATGAAAAGTATGGATGATAGTTGGTTGGCTAAGCAGGTGCATAGCGGTTGTGTGTGCTGGAAATCGACCGACTGGGAGACTGAAGAAAAAGTAGATTGAGTCAGTAAAGGAGTGTCTGAAGGAAAGGAATGAGTTTGGAATATGTGCAGAATATGGGCCTGGCCTAGCGAGTAGCGAATGAACCTTTACATTGACGGTATCACAGTGTTAGTCTGTCGCAGAGTTGTGAAACCATAAGATTTATTTTTGGCTGTAATGGACTTATACTTATTGCTATGAGGGGAGTGTAGGGAGGCATGGGATGGCATTTCTTTCAATTTATATCATGTTCTGCACGATTTATAGAATACAAACCTTTCGATGATGGAGAGAAGGAAGGAATCCTTGGGCAGTTCGCCAGCACCGACTTGAAGAAGATACAAATCTGGATCAAACATCGAATTACAGAAGTGACACTGTATATAAGTCATGGCTTGACCCTTAATTGAAGCCCATTACGGACCCACAATGCATGTATCTCGTAAACGCAACCTATTAGATTAAAAAAAATGAACTTCAAAAACTAACATAATGAAAGCACTTTTAATACATCATTAATCACTATGTACCGAAAAATTTACAACTTAAAAGTATTTAAGTCTAGCTCAGCCTGCAATAATAGCTCGTTTAAAAATGGTAAAAAAAATATAATTTTAAATCTTCGATTTTATTTACCTGAGCTCGTAAAGGATGAACTAACATTAAAGTCAACAACTCTGCATCTGGCAAAACATCGGCAAGTGAAACACCTTGCTTCCTAACCGCATGGCAAAGCAAAAGTGCAAAATTCCGGTGCAAGGGAAGATGAAAAGTTGCTTCATGATGGTGAAACTAAAATACATTATTATTATTATTATTATTATTATTTTATATATATATTATATAATTATAATTATAATAATTATTATATATTATTTTAATTATTATTATTATTATTATTATTATTATTATTATATTATTATTATTACATTGCATACCCGATCGGGTCTATAGAAACCAATTTCTTTGAACCAATTCCGAAGTTCAGACACACAATGATTCAAGACTGTAAGGGTATATGTCTGAGTACTCTCGTCCTTCATGTGTGACAACATCGCCCACAGGGGAGAGGCTGACACTTCAAGTTCAGCTGTAAAGGCAGCGTAATACGACTGTGGCTCATATTCTACATGCTGATTAAGCTCTCTTAAGTTGTTGTTCATACCTGTAATATAATAAAATATAGATATATAATTAAATATATATAATATAATATATATATTATATTATATATAGTATATATATAATAATATAATATATATTATATAAATAATATATATATATATTATAATATATTCAAGAAGTCAGGGTTCCTATGAAACCAAAAACACAGGAGCATCAATATAATATGTTATTTCAAAACCCACCACTCGCGCACAAACCATAAAGGGTTTAACGAATATATATAGTATATAATATATATAATAAATATAATAATATAATATATATATATATATATTATATATATATATATATCTGTCGAGACTGAGACTGATGTGGTGAAGAACAAGGGTCTTAGATGTTAGAGATGTGGATCAATCTTTACATGAAACAAATGATTGAGAAAATGAGGGAGAGAAGAAATTATTTATTTAGATTTCAACAGCGTATGATAGACTTAAGGTGAAGCTTATGGCATATAATGATATATGTGTTGTGTAGCTTCTGAGGAATTCAAAAGTATGTATGACGAAGTGAAAGGTGGTAAGAATAAATGGTTCAATGGGTGATGTTAATTAATAGCGAGTAAGACAGGTTGTTTATGTCTCCTGGTATTCCAATTTTATATGGATGGGGTATGAAAGAATTTGATGTCGGGATGCAGAAATGTGTTAATGTGGAGAAATGGAGTGCAGTGGAGTGCCCTACCTATTATATGCGGATGATTGTTCTGTGTGCGTCTGAAGAGAGTTTGAGAGATTGATAGAGAATTGGCAGGTGGTGAAAGGAGGGCTTTAAAGTAAAGTAAATAGGAGTAAGGTAGTGGTTGTGAGTGAGGACACTCTCAGGGAAGTTATGTAAATGGTGAGCAGCTGGAACAAGTGCTGAGTTTAAATATTTAGGTATATGTTGGATGAGAAATAACGGATGATGCAGAGTGTGTAGGAAAGTTGTGAATGCAGAAGTGGCTGCTGCAATTAAATCGTTGAGTCGAATGCAAAGGACTAATTTGAGTGTCTAGGTCACATTGAGGATGTTGTACCTGTTATTGTATGGTAGTGAGACATGTTCGGAATAAGAAGTATAGATCTAAAGTTCAATGTTCACATGGACATCTTAGGTTTGCAGTGTGCGAAGAAAGAATTGAAAAGAGAAGAATGAACTGATCTAGAGAGTGTGTGGGTGAAGAAATGATAATGAAGAAAAATGAAAGTATGTTGAGATGGTTTGTCATGTAAAGATGAATGATAGAGTGCGTTAACGAGTATAGTGGGAGTTTTTGGGAACCGTAACGCTGGAACCGGAGAGGAAAGTGGAGAGTCGGAACGAATTCAAGAGAGAAATGTGAGTTTGGCAGAATCGAAATAAAGGTGCATGATAAAGAATGCGGGTGTATGGGCATGTTGGGCCACCTGCCAGGGATGAAACCCTTACATTGACGATTTACCATAGTGAGGGTTCGCCGCGGTCCCTTTACCATAGTGGATTTTCTGTCTGTGACAGCTCCACTAATTAATGTTACAGAGGGGGCAGTAAGGCTTTTCGACGTTTTTCATGTTCTCCTACTGCTTTTTTTCCCGATGCTGTACAGCACCTTACCCCAATCTTGGGGCAAAGCAGGTGAGAAAGAAAGAAAGAAATAATAATATATATGTGATATATAGAAATTATAAATATATTAAAATAAATATGATATAAATATAAGTTATAAAAAGATATATAAAATATAAATATATATATATATATTTTTTTTTTTATGTAAAAAGTTACACATCAAGGGCATAGCCCTATTCTAGAAAGGAACTTTTTAGATAATTTCTCCTAGATCCGGACTAGGATCGAACCGCCCTTGCCACGCGATCCTGTCGCTCTAACCATTGAGCAACGGTAGCGAAAAAGTAAAATTAATATATAAGTATATATATATATATATATATATATATATATATATATATATATATATATATATATATATAATACAATTATATATTATGATAATATTTTAATATATATATACCGCAATATTATCACACCACGGATGAAATCCATTCGCGTTATAAAATTTAGGAGCAATATCTCTTGAGACAGTATCTTATGTTACATGCATGAGTACAGATAGGCTATATATATACTTTTTCGCCCTAAGTTGCTGCAATAAGTAGTCAGTGTAATAACAAGAAGCCAATATCCATAAAAAGGTATGAATTGAGAAACCAGATTACCTTAATCTCCGACCATCACGGACCATTAGTACATCGTATATAGTAGTGGAGACATAATGAAAGGGACTACCCTTCATTTGTCATGTGATGTGTACAGATAGTAGCATTGGCAGCAGAGTTCCACAACCATCATGACCTCGAACATAGGTTCAACGTTGCACACACAAAAATTGAAAGATTCAAACATACCGTAGATGACCGTAGCAAGGAAGACGACTATCGACAACACGTCGTGAAGACCGATTTATACTTCTACGCGCAGTACAGGAGCTCTTCATAACAGCAAGAAGAATTCAGAGACAGTTGGCGAAGGTACACGGAACACGTGTAAGTACTGACACGGTTCGCAGACTGCTTCTCAAACACGGGTAGCGGAAACGAATGCCTGCAAGAAGGCCACCTCTCACGAGAGGTCATCGTACAGCGAGGATCGCATATGCACGTTTACCTGTCCACTGGCCACTCCAGAAGAGGGGATGCATCCAATTTACGGATGAGTCCAGATTCAACCTCTGTAGTTCCGATCGATGTCTAAGAGTGTATCGGCGTCTCAACGAACGATGTGCAGCGTCTAACATCCAAATGAGGTGCCATACGGTGGTGGGTCGGTTATGAACTGGGGAGATATTTTGCAAACTGCCCGTACAGACCTCCACATCCTTCGTGAAGGATCCCTGACCGCCGCAAGGTACATTACGAACATCCTTGAACCATATGTTATACCTTATGCCCCCAACATCGGTGCGAGGTTCATCCTTATGAGTGACAATGCTCAACCACGCGCGGCCAGGTGTGTACACGAATACCTGCAGGAGGTTCAAATCGATGTGTGGGACATGTTGGAATGAGGACTTCCGACAGCTCAACCCATCCCCAATGACCTTCGGCGGGCCCTGGTCGACCTATGAAACGCGATCCCTCAGGATGGCACACCGAACCTCATATCCAGCATAGAACGACGGTGCCAGGCCGTCATTGCTTCGAGAGATGGTCATACAATGTACTGAGGCACCATCAACACATCCTACGAACAATCATGTACACAGTTCATGCCAGTTTTCGCCTACACCTATGTCCCATACATTTTGCAGGACGTTCCATATATGACCCGAACTTGTGTTAATGTCTCTCTCACATTATGAACCATATAACAAATCTGGCATTTCCGATATTTCATACCTTATGTACCTTTGCTGCACTAGGGGGTCATTTTTGCGGGGTATAAAATATATATATATATATATATATATATATATATATATATATATATATATATATATATATATATATATATATATATATATATATATATAATATATATATATATATATATATATATATATATATATACGCGTATATATATAATATCCTTACCTTGAAAATAAGATAAGAAAGAGAACCATTCTTGCAACAGTCGCGAATCGCTCATAAATTTCCTAGCAATTGGTTCATGTGATAGAATATTATTGAGATCAGAAACTAAAGGCCAATAACTATGATTTTTCATTAGGTCATGTGCGCAGTTTACAACTTTATGAGTATTTTCGGCCATATCTATAAAAAAAATGGAGATAATTAGAAAAACGTTGATAACGCTAAACAGTAATTATTATCCACTTAAATGCAAAATTCCCAAGTTGAGGCACATTGTCGATGGCACACATGTTGATCTCACAATATACATGCTACAGTAACAACTGCTTATTGTAGGGAATTAAAGTGCAATATGGGTAGTAATAAGATGGGTATGTTAAATATGGAAAAGGAACTAATATTTTTAGAATTTACTTATGAATTAGGTTTATATTAAGGAGTGTAAATTTTGACTAATTTAAATATAAAGAAAAAAACAGAAAATTATGTGGGCACAAATAAAATCTTAAACTTACCATGTAGAGTGGATGGAACGCTAATTTTCTTCATAATTTTTTTGACTGACAGAACCATCACATGAAGCAGGTGATAGGAATCTGTCATTCTGTAAGCCAAATTTTGATCGGAAAATAGCTGCACCGAAACGTGAACTACACGATGACTTAATGGATCAGACTCCTCTGCCTTTAAAAGCATCACGGAGATGCGGCTGTAGTGTTGGACGAATGCCCTTGCAAAGGCATCCTTTGAGAAGAAAGAAAATATTAGTCTATATAGTAGAAATATAATAGTATTTAACACATCAAAGCTAAAACAAGCATATTAGTCTTCCAAATATAAATTGATAATTAAATTTTTTTCTAAATAAAATAACTATCGCAAATTCCTCTTCATTTTCTGCCGAGTTTTATCTCAACTCTGGGTTTTTTTTTGGTTTTTTTACAGCAACACCATCACTCACGGGCAGAGCCCTAATCAAGGAGAGGGTACTCAGTTAACGTCCAAGCAAGAAGAAGCCAAGCAAAAGGAGAGAATAGCTAACATTCTCCCACACGACCAGCTGCGAACCTGGGACCCTCACTTTGTTTTGCAAATGCTCTACCACTGAGCTACCGGACTTTTATATAATATATATATATATAAATATAATATATAATATATATATTTATATAAAATATTATATATATATAATATATATAAATATAATTTATTGATATATATTAATATATATTATATATATATTATTATAGATATATATAATATATAATATATATATATAATATATATATATATTAATAATATATATAGTATATAATATATATATAGATGTTAAATATGCAATAATCGCAATTAATAGATGTAAAGAAAGAACAGTAAATAGGAAGGTAAAAATTAACTGCCTTCCCGGAATTGAACCACCGCCATGTGCGACTGAGACAATATACCCGTTCGATACATTTGAGCCATCCTCCACCAAAAAAGTGATTCAAGAACAAATTATAAAGAAACGAGCTCCTATCAAGCGACACACCAGTTCCAAGCCTTCCTATCCCTCGTCTTTATATGTAGATGTTAATATGCATAATAATTCGCAATTATATAAATGTTAAAGAAAGAACATATATAGGAAGGTAAAAATCTGCCTTCTCGGATGAACCACCCCATGATGCGACTGAGACAATATACCCGTTGCGTCGATACGATTACCATCCTCCAACCAAAAAATGATTTCAGAACAATTATAAAAGCAACCAGCTCCCATCAAGCGACATCACCAAGAGTGTCCCAGCCTTCCTATCCCTCTTCTTATATGTAGATGTTAAAATATTGCATAATAATCGCAATTATATAAGATTGTAAAAAAAAGAACATATAATAGGAAGTTAAAGAATTAACTGCCTTCTCGGATTGAACCACCGCCATTTGCGACTGAGGTACAATATCCCGGTGCTATATGATTCAGCCATCCTCCAACCCAAAAAATTTGATCAAGAACAAATTATAAAGCAACCGGCTCCATCAAGCACATCACCAGGTGTCCAGCCTTCATCCCTCGTTCTTTATATTGAAGTAAAATTGCATAATAATCGCAATTATATAAGATGTTAAAAAAAAACATATAATAGAAGTAAAAGAATAACTGCTTCTCCGGGATGAACCACCCCATGTGCATCTGAGACCAATATACCCGGTGCATACGATGAGCCATCCTCCAACCCAAAAAGTTGAATTCAGAATAATTATAAAGCAACCGAGCTCCCATCAAGTCGACATCACCAGGTGTCCACCTGTCCTATCCTTCGTTCTTTATATTTAGATGTTAAATATTGCATATAATCGCAATTATATAAGATGTAAAGAAAGAAATATAATAGGAAGGTAAAAAATAACTCTTCTCCGCGGATTGAACACCGCCATGTTGACTGATGAGAACATATACCCGCATACGATTGACCATCCTCCAACCCAAAAAAGTGATCAAGAACAATTATAAAGCACCCGAGTTCCTTCAAGGCGACATCACAGGTGTCCAGTCCTTCCCTAATCCCTCGTTCTTATATTTAGATGTTAAATTATTGCAATTAAACGCAATTAGTATAAGATGTAAAGAAAGAACATATAATAGGAAGTAAAAAATTAAACTGCCCTTCTCCGGGATAACACCGCCATTGCGACTGAACAATATACCCGTGCATACGTTGACCATCCTCCAACCCAAAAAAGTTGGATTCAAGAACATATAAACAACCAGCTCATCAGCACATCACCAGTGTCCAGCCTCCTATCCCTTTCTTTATATGAGATTTAAATTATTGCATTAATAATCGCAATTATTAAAATGTTAAAGAAGAACAAATAATAGAAGGTAAAGAATTAACTGCCTTCTCCGATTGAACCACCCCATGTTGCGGACTGAACAATATACCGGTCTACCACTGAGCCATCCTCCAATCCCAAAAAAGTGGATTCAGAGAACAATTATTAAACAACTATCCCATCAGGCACATCACCAGGTCCAGCTGTCCTATCCTCGTCTTTATATTGTAGATGTTAAATATTGCATAATAATCCAATTATTAAATTTAAAGAAAGAACAATAATAGGGAAGAAAAGAATAACGCCTTCTCCGGAATTTGGGGAACCCCCAAACCGCCCCCCCATGTGCGACTGAGGACAATAACCCGGGCGATACGATTGAAGCCATCTTACCTTCCACTATATGTTCTTTCTTTAACATCTTTAATAATTGAATATTAGCAAATTTAACATCTACAAATATAAAGAACGAGGGATAGGACATGCTGGACACCTGGTGAGTCCCCTTGATGGAGCTCTGGTTGCTTAGATTGTCTTGAATCCAACTTTTTGGGTTGGAGGATGGCTCTAATCTATCGCACGGGTATATTGTTCTCAGTCGCAACATGGCGGTGTTTCAATCCCGAGAAGGCCGTTAATTCTTTACCTTCCTATTATATTTCTTCTAACATCTTAATAATTGCTATATTATGCCAATATTTAAATCTACTTAAATAAAAACAGATAAGACAGCTGCGACACCTGTGAGTCCCTTATGGGAGCTCGTTGCTTTATAATTGTCTTGAATCCAACTTTTTTTGGTTGGAGATGCTCAAATCGTATCGCACCGTATAATTTCCTCATCGCAACATGGCGGTGTCAAATCCGGAAGCCAGTTAATTCTTTACCTTCCTATTAATTGTTCTTACATCTTTAATAATTGCGATTATTATGCATATTTACATCTACAATATAAAGAACGAGGGATAGCACATGGCTACACCTGAGTCGCCTATGGAACTCGGTTGCTTATAATGTTCTGAATCCAACTTTTTGTCGGTGGAGGAAAGCTCAATCGTATCGCACCGTGTAATTGTCCTCAGTCGCAACATGCGTTTGTTCAATCCCGGAGAAGCAGTTAATTCTTTACCTTCCTATTATATGCTCTTTACTTTAAATATATAATATATATATATATATATATATAAAATAATATAATATATAATATATTATATAATATTATATATATATAGATATATATATATATATATATATATATTATGTGGAGAATGGAGGTGAGTGGGGGTGCCCTACCTATTATATGCGATATTGGTTCTGTGTGGCAATCTAAGAGAGTGTGAGAGATTGATAGGAAGATTTGCAGGGTGGAAAGGAGGGGCTGAAATAAACGTGGATAAGAGTAAGGTTATGTTGTGAGTGAGGACATTCCTCAGTTTGAAGTTATGTTAGGTGAGCAGCTAAAAAGTGTCTGATTAAATATTTAGGTATATGTTGGATGAGAAGGAACGGACATGCAGTGTATAGGAATTTTGTGAATGCACCAGGAAGTGGCTGTTGCAATAAATCGTGGTGAATCAAAGACTAATCTTGAGTGGCTAGGTCTTACATGAGTGTATTTTGTTAACCTGTGTTATTGTAGTAGTGAGACTTATCGTCTGAATAAAGTTAATCTAAAGTTCAATGTTTCAGAGGACAAGTCTTAGGGTCAGTGTAGAGAAAATTATTAAAGAGAGAATGAACGTATTAGAGAGTGTGTGGTGAGAAGAAAGGGGTAAATGAGAACACTTCTTGGATGTTCTTGTTCATGTGAAAGATGATGGGCGAGTCATCAAGCGATGTATATGGAGTGTTGGGAACCGACCGGCTGGAGACGAAGAGAAATGGATTGATCGGTGAAAAACGAATGTCGAGGAGAGAAAATGTGAGTTTGCAAGCGAGAATAATTGCAATAGAGAGAATCGGTTTTGATGGCATCGTGGGCCCACCTGCCAGGATGAACCCTTAATTGACGATTTACCATAGTGGGTCCGTCCGTCCATGATGCTCTAGGGTGATTTTCTGTCTGTGACGAGCTTCCACTAATTAATGGTACAGAGTGCGGTTAGGCTGGGCTTTCTTTCGACGTTTTTCATGTTCTCCTACTGCTTTCTTTCCATGCTGTACAGCACCTTACCCCCAATCTTGGGCAAAAGGAAGGTGAAGAAGAAGAAAGAAAGAAATATATATATATATATATATATAAATAATATATATATATATATAATATATAATATATATATAATATATATATATATATATATATATATATATATATATATATATATATATATATATATATATAGATACAGAAAACAGAATAGTAGTAGAAGAATGTGACGCAAGTCGAAAAGAAAGCCCAGCCTCATACACTTATGAGAACTCGTCGCAGTCAGAAAAAATCCACCCTACGGCTTCACGGGACTGTGAAGGACGCTCACTATGGCATCTCGTCAATGTAGGGTTCATCCCTTAGCCCAGGTGGTCCACAACTATCATTAATAATACTACCGTCTACCGACAATAACACCATTATCAATAACATTAATATTAACAATTATTAACAGTACTACCATCACTAACACCAACACTATTATCAATAACATTAATATTAACATAACACTATTACAATTATATTAACACTACTATTAGCACCAATTATTATTATTATTACTAGATTGTAAATCGATTCCCAATCTATAGCAACCATGTGTTGAGGAGCCCTCTTGTTGAGACATGAAAATTAATCAAAATAGGAGAGGCGTCATTACAAAACCGTTTACATTTCAGCTGATCAATTTTAAAACAAGTCGAAGTATTTTACTCATATATTTCCAAATTTTCAAAAAGTTAATGATCTGAAACTTTTATTGGATCACCGAAGAAATCATAGATTAATTAATTTTAAAAGTTGAAACATTATTTTTATTTAATCAAAATACTTTTTCTGAAAACAAATTTAGGTTTATAAAACATGAAAAATATTATTATTCTGCCTTCAAAGACTTCTCCAATGTCATTCTATCCATAACTACAATAACCTGTCAAGACCGTCTCAAGATATGTTGCACCATCTTGTAACCTTTTCTGTTTCTTCATTTCTTCTTTTCTCTTGATTTTCTTATCTTTTTCTTATTAGAATGTATCCAATATTCATTTCCCATTCAAACCATGACAAAAATAAATAAAATAAAAATATTATGTCACCACTGGTGGAAAAAACAAGTTTCAAACCAAAAACCCACATGTCCAAGTACACGACGTTTGAAAGTATGCAAATCAAAGGGAGGGTGGAAAATAGAAAAAAAAAACAGACTTTACCAGTAGAAAGCAAGTAAGAATCATGAAAACGATGACACCTGGGGTCACAGAATTGTACAGAGAAAGGATGAGACGGTTTGGCGAGCACTCCTCAAATGAAGAGTATATTACTATAGAGTTCCGAAGAGCATTGTCTTTGTTAAAAAAAATAGTATACGAAAAGTTATGAAAAGTGTGACACTCAGAAGTCGAATGAGTGAAACCCCCACAGATATGATGAATACTCCATACAGAGCAAACAACTGGAGTGGTATGAAGTTTTGAAGGCATCTCAAAACACCTATATCCTCAGATGCTTACATAGTAACAGAAACCAAGGGATCTTTCCAAGAAAGAACTAGATAAAGGAATATCAAGAATATAAAAGATCGAGGAGGATGGAGTTGAATGTTTTCGAAAGCATTGTAGTAGTTATGTAGAAGATAATGCTGAATACAAAGGTGAAAGACCCCGAGTTTCAGCAATGAAAGGAAAGTGTTGAAAATAATAATGAAAATATTTGTTTAAATTTGTGGAAATAATTTATATAACCAAGATGCCACTAAGCCAAAGGGCACTTGAAAATTTGAAGTTCGACTTAACTCATCAATAAGATACAATGGTCAAAGACCAGTAAGTCACTTCGTACTGGAAACAAATTATATACCTCCACTGACTATAAATTTAATATTTCAATTACGTCAGAAATTCTTTCCTTCTCACAGAAACTTTTCATTTTCAAATACTCAAATATTTCTCATATTGTATTAAAGCTCACCTCATAAACAGGGTCTGGTCTCATATTTAGCAGGAGGCACACAAGTTTCTGAGGGAATTCGAATTTTAAAGTCCAAAATAATATTTCTTCTAAAAACGTATTATGAACTAAAGGACCAAGAAGAGTAGAAATATCTGCAATTTTTAATAATAATAATAATAATAATAATAATAATAATAATAATAATAATAATAATAATAATAATAATAATAATAATAATAATAATAATAATAATATTTTCTTCACATATACTCAGTAAAATATACCAAAAAAAAAAAAATTTAATAATATCCTAAAAAAAAAAAAAAAAAAAAAAAAAAAAAAAAAAAAAAAAAAAAAAAAAAAAATTTGTAGTTAGTTACTTAAAGTTGAAGTAAATTGATTTTGGTCTAGTTGCCTCTACTTAAAGAATATGCCCTATTAAGCTTTTACCATAAAAAAAAACAAGACTTAGTTCAAAAAATATTAAACAATAAGTACCAATTCCTCGGTATCAACAAACTTTAACATGAAGAAATCATTGAAAAATATGCAGATATTGTAAAAGCAGAAATGAAGGATTACAAAATTTTGAAAAAGCAAATTAGAAATTTTGAAAGCCCATTTTCATGTACTTTATTAATAAAGACAATTTTAAAAACTTAGCCATAGTCTGTTTAACGTATTAGTCTGCACTTCCATCAGTTTTTTTAATACATAAAGGATTTAAAAATCACTTTATACATGCTCACAATAAATTTAAGTACTCAAACGAACCTTCGTATCCTGGGGGAACCTCTCCAAAAGGAATACTTTCCAAGGCCTCCAAATAAAATGTTTTGCAACGGACCATTTCATTATAAAACGGCATTCCTTTCCATATTTCAGTGTAATTTCCGTTATATACCTGCATATATATATATATATATATATATAATATATATATAATATAGTGTATATATATATATATAATATATAATATATAGTATATATATATATATATATATATAATATAATATATATATATTATATATATAATATATATATATAATATATATTATATTCTGAGAAATCAAAATATATGTATACTTAGTGAAGCTGTAAGAACAAATGGTGAAAGTGATGGTTAATATTAACAGTGAGTGAGCAGGATATTCGTAATGTCTCCTGATTATTCAATTTGTTAACTATGATGGGTTATGAAAGAATAATTGTAGGATGTAGGCTTTAAATGATGAATGAAGATAGCGGAAGCTCTACTATTATATGCGAATGTTGTTTGTGTGGCGAGTCTGGCAAAAGAGAGAAGAAGAGAGAGAGAGAGAGAGAGAGAGAAAGAAGAAGAGAAGAGAAGAGAATC
>JABUQX010119089.1:10000-18031 GCA_015478945.1 Trachelipus rathkii | reverse complement strand
ATTCCTTATTATTCCTTTTAATTTGAAAGATCTCCCACTCAACAACAAATAGTTATTGCTAGGAGGGTTGACTTGGAGCTACTGACCTCTCTAATATTTCTCCTATCTCTAATTGGGGCAGGGTAAATCTAGTTGCTTTCAATGACTCAAAAACCGTTTCTTCATCTATCTACACGATATAATATTCCCCGCATATACATTTCTTTTTTGAAGACACAAAACTCTAACCTTTTTCTGTCCTTAACATTCTTCGTATCTCATTTTTTCATATCTTTCTTGGAAGGAATAAATTATCTTCACTCACTCAACAAGATTGGGTGTTCTGAGGAGCTTTCATAACTCCATCACAGCACTCCAGTTACTTGTTCTACATAGGGGCGTTGTTCACCCGTGTATGGAGTATGCAACGCATATCTGGGGTGATTCCGACCATGTTGTGCTTTCCCTGATAAGGTAGAGTCTAGTGTTTTTTTTTTTGACTTGTCAACTCTCCCGCCCTCGCGTACTCACTCCAATCTGTTTCTTATACTACCACTGTATCAACTACTATACTGTATACTATATAGTACTATACTGTACTACTTATACCAATGTACACTGATGCTCTGAACTTACTAATTGTAAACAACCTCCAATGAGGATAGCACGTTCGATTCGTCCTTCAGACAGTCTGTTCCTTTATCTGTCCAGCTATGCTCATTCTTCCATTTTCAAGCAATTTTTTGATGACTTACACACTTTTAAATATCGTGTATTGGATCATGTCGACCATTAATTTAAGTGAGGAATTGTTTTGTTTTCTCAACTCTTGTGGAAGCTGTGTATGATTTGGGCCTTTTACCATCGGAGAATATATAAACCGTATATATATATATATATATATATATATATATATATATATATATATATATATATATATATATATATATATATAAATTATATATATATATATATATATATATATATATATATATATATATATATATATATATATATATATATATATACAGTATATATATATATATATATATATATATATATATATATATATATATATATATATATATAATATATATATATATTTATATATATATATATATTTATATATATAAGATATATATAAAATATATATATATATATATATATATATATTAAAATGTGTGTATTTGTATGTGCTTATGCGTGCGTGAATACAAGACGCGCCAAGCCTTTTTCGAAGTTTATTATTATTATTATTATTATTATTATTATTATTATTATTATTATTATTATTATTATTATTATTATTATTATTATTATTATTATTATTATTATTATTATTGTTATTATTATTGTTATAGGGAGGGATAGAGAGCACAAAACTTTATTGTTTAAAAAAGAAATAGTTTTGAGTGTAAATTTTTAAGATAAATTTTCTCTATCTGATTATTTTATGTATACGAATATACTTTCTAATCCATAAATTAATATTTAGACTTTATTTCTTAAGCGTATTCTATTCGGGAAAATGGCTTAAGATTTTGCCTTTAGGACTGGCTTCGATTTTGGGTATGGGGCAAATCTGTTTTTGACCAGAACCGAAAATGGCGACAATTTTCGTAATTTTCAGCCACTTTTGATCTAATTAAAGTAAACTGCAGCTTTTTCTTAACTCTTAAACGTCGATTTCAGACATTTTTCAGATCTCTGATTTGTTTGTATTTTCAATTTTTTTTTTAAATTATGTTTTTAACATTTCTCAGTTGTTTTTTTCCTAGAAGGGTTTGTCGCAATGACTTGAAATTTTTTTTTTCTTTTTGAAACAAGTTCTCAGCAATGCTCGAATTTTGAACACAGCTAGCTAAAAATGGTTTTGAAAAATGAAAAACTCATAATTTTTTTTGTTCATCCTATCAATATGAAATTTTCAGGACGTATGTAGTTGGTGGAGATATACATTCTTCATTTAGGTAATTTTTTTTTTGTATATGCAACAATTTTGCCTTTGTTGATGGAACAAATTTCAAAAAAATAATTTTGAAATTTTTTTTTTTTTATTTTTTTTTTCATTTTTATTTTTTTTTGTACCAAAATATTATCTAAGTAAAAAAGGTGTATCTCCCCCCGACTATGTACGCCCTGACAATTTTATTTTGATTGAATGGGTAGAAAAAAAATTATCGTACTTTCTCACCTTTTCATAAGTGTTTATGAAAAAGTAGAAAAATTAAATAAACACTAACTACAGTGTTTGTGAAAAAGTGGAAAGTACGATAATTTTTTTTCTATTCATTTAATCAATATGAAATTTTCAGGGCGAATTTAGTTGGGGAAAATACATCTTTTTTACTTAAATAATATTTTTGTATAGACAAAAAAATTATTCTTCAGAAATTTGTAATTTTTGAAAGACAAAACTGTTGCATATACAAAAAGAAAATCTAAATAAATAATGTGTATCTCCACCAACTACATAGCTACGTCCTGAAAATTTCATGTTGATAGGAGGAACAGAAAAAAAATTATGACAGTTTTTCATTTTTCAAAACTATTTTTAGCTGTGTTCAAAATTAGACCATTGCTGGGAACTTGTTTCAAAGAAAATAAATAAATAAATAAATAAATAAATAAATTGAAATATTAGGTAATAGATTCATCTTTCTAGTTCAAGTTTCGAGTTATTGCGACAAACCCTTCTAGGAAAACACTTAAGAAATATTAAAAACATAGTTTAAAAAAAAAAATAAAAAATACAAATTAATTCAATAGAGAAAAACTCAGAAAAGCGCCTGAAATCGATGTTTTAGGTGTCAGAAAAAGCTGCAGTTTGCTTTTTATTTGGTCCATATTGGCTGAAAATTATGACCTTTTTCGGTTCTGGGCAAAACCTGATTTGGCAAATAGTCAAAATCGAAGTTATCCATTTAGAGTTTAGACGAACTTAAAATTTATAGATCTTAAAAAGAACGTGAAATTTACATGAGTTTTAATTAATATATGTTTTGCTTTTATGTCCCAAATACATTCGTTAACGCGTATTAACACGCTTTTGAGGAATAATGAAACGGAATTATCGTGTCATTCCATTAAATAGCTTTATAACACGTGTTACAACATAGAAATTTCATAATTAATTAATTAATTAATTACCTTTCCTCTCAAACGTGTGTGTGTTACTTGTGCACAAAGATTCCTCACGAACAGAATAAGGAAAAATTTTTAGCAAAATATTGTTAATCTCATTTGGATGTTAATTATTTTGTGTTTATTTTATTTGTTTATTATTCAAAGAAAGATACCTCGATATTATTATTATTATTTTTATTATATTATTATTATTATTTTATTATTATTATATTATTATTATTATTATTATTATTTTTATATTATCATTATTATATTATTGCTCTATTGATTATTATTATTATTATTATTATTATTATTATTATTATTATTATTAGTAGTAGTAGTAGTAGTAGGTAGCAGTAGTAGTAGTAAGATTGAAATAATTTTTAATTTATTATATTATTATTATTATTATTATTATTATATTATTATTATTATTATTATTATTTTATTATTATTATTCATTTTATTTTATTATTAATTTCTATTATTATTATTATTATTATTATATTATTTTATTAGTATTATTATATTTTTATTTACTAGTAGGATAGATCGCACATAAAGTTGTCATCGTATCAGATTTATTATTATTATTATTATTATTATTATTATTATTATTATTATTATTATTATTATTATTATTATTATTATTATTATTATTATATCGTCATCGTAATAATTTTCTGATTAATGATTGTAAAAAAAAAATTATTATTATTAGCAAGAAAATGGTTTTCAGCTTTCGCTTTAATAAATTATAGGCTTTACTTTTCGATTCCAAAATTCAAATATTACTTTCTGCGTTAAGTTTAATAATACAATTCACGAGAACAATTTATAAAGAAAGTAAACTCTAATAATAATAATAATAATAATAATAATAATAATAATAATAATAATAATAATAATAATAATAATAATTACTGATTAATAATAATAATAATAATAATAATAATAATAATAATAATAATAATAATAATAATAATAATAATAATAATAATAATAATAATATTTCTCCTCTTTATTATATTTTTCTTCTAAGATCTGTTCAAAATCAAAATCAAAATCAAAATCAAATTTTTTTTATCCAGGATATCAGTTACAATTTTATTCCGTTAATAACAGAGATACACATATAATTTTAAATTATTACATTTTAAATATGCCAATAAATCATATAGCTAAATCAAGATGCAATTTCCTTCCTATCTGAAATGGGGCTACTGATTGCAACACAGTTTTGTGCACTTTAAGCCCCGAAAACAATACATTCTTTTCTTATATTTCATATAGCTAATTGTTAATTGCAATATATATTTTTAAAGAGAGAGAGAGATGAAGAGAGAAAGAGTTGAAGAGAGAGAGAGAGAGAGAGAGAGAGAGAGAGAAGAGAGAGAGAGAGAGAGATGAGAGAGAGAGAGACGAGAGAGAGAGAGAGAGAGAGAGAGAGAGAGAGAGAGAGGAAAGAGGAGAAGAGAGAGAGAGAGAAGAGAGAGAGAAGAGAGAGGAGAGAGAGGGAGAGAGAGATAGAGAGAGAGAGAAGAGAGAAAGAGAGAGAGAGAGAGAGAGAGAGAGAGAGAGAAGAGAGAATTCCTCTTCCTTTCTAAAAGTACTATCAATTATATTAAATGTACAATAATAATTATTAGTAATTATAATAATGTGTTCCGTATGAGCACTGAAAAAACGCTGCGTTTGTGACGCATTGCCAAATGCCAGTTTTAATGTATCAGTGAAGTTCACTGTTCCATCTATATGAGCGTTTTAAACGCATTTATTGACCTATTCTGCTGACGTTTTCAGGGCGTTACAAACGCGGCCTTATAAGCGCTCGTAATGGATTTAACTCTTTGAAGTGGTAAAATACGAATAAATTAGTATATTATAATAGTATATATATAATAATATATATATATATACATATAATATATATATATATATATAATATATATATATATATAGATATTATATATATTATATATATAATAATATTAAAATAATAATGTTTTCAAATGACATTAAATTTGTTATACAACAATAAATTAATAGTACGTCTCTTTAAAATTAATATCATTAGAGATACTTATTATTATTATTATTATTATTTATTATTATTATTATTATTATTATTTTATTATTATTATTATTATTATTATTATTCTATTTTATCATACCATCGTTAAATCTCTGGTTAAGAAAATGCATAATAAAATAATAATAATAATACATAAGAATAATAATAATAATATAATAATAATAATAATAATAATAATAAATATTAATAATAAATTAAAAACGAATAACAATAATAATAATAATAATAAAATAATCAATAATAATAATATAATATAAATGATATTAGAGTAATAAAATATTATTATTATCTATTATTATTATTATTATTATTATTATATTATTATATTATATTATTCATTATTATTATTAAGTGATCGGGGTTGTAACAATCTAATATATTGTGGTTAGATTGTGGTTAAACCACAGTTTAAACTTGCTAGTGTACAGAGAATCCCCAAGTATATTGGGTAGTCCTCCCGAAATTTTTGACATTGAAATATCGACTTGAGTGTTCAAGATGTTCTGACGTCGATAAAGGCTGACGTCAGCTGATTGATAAAATTTTCCTCGAAGTGTGTGTGTGTGTTGTGTGATGTTGTGTGTGTTGTGGTGTGTGTGTGTGTGGTGTGTGTGTGTGTAAAGTGTGTGTGTGTGTGTTTGTACGGTGTAGGTGTGTGTATTGCTTGTCTAAATGTTTAATATTAAAATATCCTGTTGTATATAGTTTGAAAACCATTAAAATTGTAACTGATATTGACTTACTTGACGTTAAGTGTTTTATGTTATTATTATTATTATTATTATTATTATTATTATTATTATTATTATTATTATTATTATTATTATTATTATTATTATTATTATTAGAGAAGGTTGGAGGAAGATTAGAGATATTTAAAAAGTGGTGAATGAAAATCCTTTAACAAGAATATTTAGACAACTAAAATAATAATAATATAATAATAATAATAATCAAATAATAATAATAATAAAAATAATAATAATAAAATAATAATAATAAATAATTTATTGAATTCCAAAAAATATTTTATTATAAATGAAAAGTGAAATAATAGTATAAATACTAGTAATATAAAAATCAGATGAGGGGAAAATTACACGATGAATAACAACTTCCCGAGTAATAAATACATAATATGCCTGTACAATTAATAATAATAATAATAATAATAATAATAATAATAATAATATTGAATTACAAGCATTAATACATAGTAATATATATATATATATATATATATATATATATATAATATATATATATATATATATATATATATATATATACTATATAATATATAATATAATATATTATATATAATATATAATATATATATATATATATATATATATATAGTATATATATATTATATATATATACTAATATATATATAATATAAGTGTATGTGTATGTGTGTATGTGTGTGTACGTGTAGGTGTGTGTGTGTGTGTGTATTGATTATATTTCTTGCTTCAGGTGTCAGAGTCAAAATAAGTTTTTAAAAAAAAAAAATCATGAAAAGAACAAGAAAAACATGACAAAAGAAAAGTTGAACAAACTCACAAAAATAAAACGTGGACCCGAAATAGGAAAGAAATATTTGAACTTTTAAAATCGATTAACTTTTTATGACAGAAAGGAGGAGCATTGTTAATGTTAAGAGAAATAAAATTATTAATATTTGTGAAGCAACAAAAGGTAATAAAATGAGGTCTTTTTGAAGTGAAGATTATTATAAATGGGAAAAATTTGTCCACTTTATTTTGAGCATTGTATTTACTTTGACGCTAGAATCATCCACTCATGCAAGTAGACTAGCCTAGACTAGACTAGACTAGACTTTCGCTTTTTTTCGTTTAATAAAACAGTTTTTGGCTTGATATAAATATTTATCCAGCTTCACGGGTTAATAAACTTCAATTTTTCCACCAGCCTCTAGAAACGAAAAGGAACAAAGGTTCCATGGTGACGAGAACCCCCCCCCCTTATCGAACAACATGTACAACTGTAGAAGACTGAGAGAGAGACCCCATTCATCTGCAGTTGCCATAACCCCCTAGCACTTTGGAAAACAGTCTTTTTGCATATATATATATATATATATATATATATAGATATATAAACAAACTATTTATTATATTTATATATATATATATATATATATATATATATATATATATATAGATATATAATATAGTATATATATAAATATATTATAATATATAATATATATATATATATATATATATATATATTATAATATATAGTAATAGTTGAGAGTCTAGAAACGTATGTCGCACAACAAAAGTTAAAGTAATGAACTAAATAATTTTAGAAATTTTAATTTTTTTACCCTTTTTTGTAAAATAAAACACGAAAAAAGAAGAATTATATTTCTTGAAAAATGAACTATAAGTTTTAAAAGCCGACAGATACAAATAATGCTTTTCAAAATATAGATATATATATATATATATATAGATATATAATCAGGGCTTGGGTTCAAGTACAAGTACTTGTAACTTGTACTTGGACTTAAGTACATTTTTGGGAGTACTTGTATGTACCTGTACTTGCAGTTTCTAAAAACCAGAATGTACCTGTACTGACTTGTACTTGAGCCTTTTGAACTTGGTACTTGTGCTTGGTACTGAGTACTTTTGGCATTTTTAACTTGCAAATATTTTTTATTTATTTATTATCATTTTCCTACGTATTGATATTTTTTATATAAATGTATTCTAAATAATTTCCATTTATGAATGTTATATATGTATTTTTATATATTTATATATATATATATATAACTTATAATATATATATAT
>JABUQX010119089.1:0-7500 GCA_015478945.1 Trachelipus rathkii | reverse complement strand
CCTATGTTCACCACTAGTTCTTCTCTCTATAAACATATAAATAACCACCTTCGCTCCTTCCGTAAATCTAACCACAACCTTATTATCTCTTAATTTATACATACATTTCTCTCCAACAGCTCCATCCTCCCCTATGCGTTTTTTCTTGTTTTCACCACTAGTTCTTCTCCTCTATAAAGTACCTAACATACACCACCTTCGCTCCTATAGGTAAATCTAACCACAACCTTATATCTCATAAAATTTAATTACTTTCTCTCCAACAGCTCCATCCTTGCCCTATGCGGGTTTTTTCCGCACTATAGATCGGCCAATTGGGGAAATTGAGTTGCTTCTACGCAAACTATATTGGACATGACTGCTTTACTCTCGAAGACGCTTCAAGCTATCTGCCGATTAAAGTGGGAGCTGTATTTCGTTGATGGGATGAGCACGCTTCATTTCTCTTCGACTAAATCCTTTATTTCCTCAAAAACCCTATGTTTCAATCTGCTCATGCTCTGGCCATCAGCATATAGACAGTGCGTATCGGATGTGGAAAAATTCTCGTTCTCCTAGCTCACTCTTGCACTAATTTTCATTCAGCTAGAAATCGTTGCAGGATACTCTTCGACCCAGCAAAGTTGACTTTCATTAAACGAAAGTGCGCTGAACCTCCTTGGCTCTCCTACTGGACAAATCTTTCGGCCTCTTGCCAAAAACATCTCATAACAGACTTCTGTGAACTTATCCTTTCCTCCTCCTTCGCTCTGATGAGTTCTGTATGCTAATCACTCCCTGAAAAAACGGCAATCTCTTCAGCCTCCTATTTCCCTCTAACTCATCCCTGGACGATTCTGTCATTCCTCTTCCTCCTCTTCTCCTCTCATGTTGTCCTCATGCCTTCACCTGTTATTACTATTTGATCGTGTACATGTGCGCCTGAAATCTATGAACTTAGGATGCAGGATGTACCGGATGCAATTCCTCCCGAGTTTGAGGAAGTGTGCTTTTCCATGCTGACCCCCGCCCTCCTTGTTCAAGTATATCTTCTAATCCCCAATACGTAGAACTTTCCTCTCAGTATTGAAGCGTGCATATGTACCAACCTATTCCGGAAAAAAAGGAACCGAAATCCCTTTCTGGCTATTCGCAATGAACCACCGATTGATAGTGGATCAGAGGTTCTTTCAAAAACACTACGAATACCTTCGCTAGACCATTCGATCTATTCCCTTCTTTCCGATTACCAGTACGGCTTTTCGAAACTTGAGGTCTACTAGTGATCTACTTTCTATTTCACAGACTTTATGAGTTTTAGTCGATCAGGAACTACGGAGAACTTTTGCGTGGTGCGCTGACATATCAAAAGCATCTTACCGGGTATGCTATGGAGCTCATTGCTCTCCAAGACTCACCCTCCTGTGGGTTTCTTCTTCCTTTTGCTTACTCTTATGTCCGTAGCTTTCTTTCAAATCGCTCAATATTGCCTGTTGTTTGAGCGAATCTTCTTCTTCTTCTCATTCAGTCAATAGTGGTGTTCCTCAGGTTCTGTATTATCTCCATACTTTTTATGCCTGCTTTTCATTATTAATCTTCTCACCTGCACATATAACTCTACCCACTCATATGACGATGACTCGACCTTCATTCTTCAACTCATTTCAATTTGCTCCTCTTTTATTTCTAGAATTGCTCCTCGTCTTAATCTTATTTCCGATTCTACTCTCGCGATCTGGATAGGAATTTCAGGTGGGGCGTTCAACCTTTGTGAAATTTAGGCTCTTTAAAAACCAACTTCTACAAATTTCCCTATTTAAGACACCTCAACTTTACCTATCTTCTTTCGACGCGTTCTCTTCTCCACTCCTGTTGACAATATAAAACATCCTTAGCCTTAACATAAACAAAAAAATGTCTTGGAAACCTCACATCACAAACGGTTGCTAGGTGGCCTCAAAGGAAACTATGAATTCTGTTTAGACTGATGAGACTTTTTTTCTCTCTCAGTTACTCCACCTATACAAGGGTTTCATCCGCCCTTTATGCAGTATTGCTCTCATATCTGGGAGGATTCTCTGGTTTCATCTGGCTTTTGGATAGGGTCGAGTTCAAGGCCAAAGGCTTACTGAAACTATCCTGTCACTTCTCATTCACTTGACCCTCTCATCTTTGCGCGCGAGTTAGTGCTTACTCTTATTCTATAGGTACAGGTAAGCGGCAAAGTGCTCGAGGAACCTTCCACTCGCGTACCACACCACCTATTACGGACGCCCTCGTAGCACAAGGGGTCCTGTGTCGGCACATGAGTTTTGTGTTGATATTTTTAATTCCAGGAGCATAGTTCGCTGCGGTGCTTCCCTTTCATTCCTGCCATCTCCTTGTTCTGTGCAATGTCTCTATCCATCTTCTTGTGTTCGCTACTTCATATTTAACTCCCCTCACTGTAAAATCTGCGTCTGTGCTCATTCAGTGTACGTAACTTGCACGAAGCGCTGAACAACTGTTACAAAAAGATAAAAACTAAAACTAAAAGTTTCTCCCGGAACCCTAAATCACGCACTCTCGGACCGGTGAACCGACTATCTACAAAGCAATCTTAATACTAGCATAACGACGAGCTCTTCCTCGCGTGATCAAAAAACAAGGCATTCACAGCACGTCGACACCCGCCCGCTATCAGCAAACCCCCTCGGGGCGAAAACAAACTGGATTGGAACGACGGTGCTTTCAGCAAAATCCACACTCCTAATGAGATGAAGAGGGTCTGTCCAGAATACGAACCCCCCGATAAACTGTCTTGACTATATACCGACTAAGTTCGTATTGGGCGAACAATGCCATTGAACCCCTCACATATTTCAAACCCTTCCCAACAGGAATCACACACAGGCATACCCCATCGAAAAAAACTGAAGAGACCAGTCATCGAGGCAGCAAATAATTGCAAATTTGCAATCTTAAAGAGGAGATTCAGGCTCAACCGAAAATCAATGGAAATCGCGGCTAACCATACGAAGACAATTTCCTTCATGTCACGGTGCGCATGAAATGGCAAGAGTTCTCCATTATTATCTGTTGTGCTTCAAAGTAAAATAATCTTACAACCCCCTCCCTCATTCGTCGAGAGTCGAGGTACTATTTTACCTGTTACGGTCGCGAATGTAAACCAGCCCCAAAAAGAAACAGACTGCTCCGCCAGATACTAGTGAAGAGCTTGAATGTCGTACCCGATCAAATCACAATTAGAGAATATTTGAGATGTTCTGCAGTATGAAATGAGTAGTCTAACCTTTATCCTTAAAGCACATACCGATTATATACGTCTCATGTCACTGTTCTGCGGACTCATAGCGCCTTTTTTCAATTCTTGTCTTTCTAAGATGCCGATATTGATCTCTTCTTCCCAGTGTCTTTTCCCGCGCACTGTGCTTTACGTATCTTAAGCTAATTAAAGAAAATCTCTCCTATGGCACCATACTTCTACATCATGTCTCAAAACCTATACAAAACCACAGTTAGCTAAACTTTGTTAATACTTTACTGGAAATGAACCACCTGCGACATGCATCTCTTGTTGAATTATGAACTACAAACATAAAAAACTCCTGGTTCCACACGTATCCCGCCCCTATATTTGCATTTACTTAGTCCTTAAAAGTCTAACCTATTTTAGAGTTTAATAAAATACCAGTACTAAATAGACGTAACGCCCAGCGGATAAGGCACCTCAACCATAATAGTGAAAACATAGACAGCTGAACTAAGCTCTTGGGATATGTATTAAAAATGTACAGGACTCCCAATCGCTCGCTTGCCTAGCGATATCCCCAAATTATGACTCTACTGCATTACGTGAAGCATTCTGAGTCGCCCAAACATATAAATTAACTTAAGAACATCCCCTCCATAATCCAGTGATCGGAGATTGCTCGGGCGCACCGAAAAAATTAAGAACTCCCAAGCGGACTGGCGGGGTATTCCGGGCTTGATCGCTAATCCTGTCGTACCCCTAAACCGCGCACTATCTGTCTGTTCGCCTAATCCCATAATAAACAGCATACGACGGTTACTGCGGAAAATTCTTTACTATCAGATATCCTCTGACGTGAGCTGACAAGAAAGTAAGTGAAGCTCGCAATCCGTACGATACTTGATTGACGGAACATAGTATCCTAAAAATGACCAAGTTTATATTATTATATATACAGGAATCATTAATAAAATAGACGAGTGACAGTTACTAACCCTTATGAAGTCAATCATAATAGTAAACCTAGAAAGTTCTAATAAACACGCGCATAATAGAGCGGGAGAAGTAGTACATAGACGGTCAAACAAGAATATAACTATATATAATTAATCAGTAATATTATATATTATAATATTAATATATACTAGCAGAATTAGTGATTGATTGATTGGAAGTTGTATAAACAACAAGCGTACTTATGAAGGGAGTAATTTAATTATCGCCTGGGATGGTAAGTGTACCATATTTATCGTCTTATAATTAATGACCCTTTACTGAGTATTATGTTTATAAGCTTAATGAAGAAGAATTACAATGTTCTTAACAAGAATATTCAAAGATAATTAAACTTAGCACAATATAGACTATGATTAATCTCTCTCAATTAGAAATCGCTATTAGAATTAATTACTAAAGAATATATGTACATAGTACTATAACAATGTAGTATTTATTTGCGAAATGAGTGACGTTACTGCATTCTTATAAAGAATGGGAAAATACGAAATTAATTACTCGGAAAGAGAATGTGAGTGATCATCAATCCATGTAATCATATCGAAACATAAAAAAATGCTTTGGCCAATATGAGGAATAGAGTAGAGTAATATTGCTTAACCTAGTTTTAAGTCTGATCATTCGTGTATGTCAACACGGCGTATTAAATAGACATATAAATATTGGAAAGCGTTGGGTCATTAACTAATATGTCGATATAATAATCACTCAGTGTGTCAGTGATTATATGGATCATATTAATAATGATAAGAGTAAGCATTCAAGCTTGAATCGCACACAAAAGAGTAATGTTGATTTGATGACAATATTTCATTAGCATTGAGAGTGTATTAAGACTACTTATATACGTGTTAGTAGTTTCGAAATTCAGTCGAATTAGTGCTTTAATATTAAATATAGCGTAACGATGAGAGCGATGGAATGTTCTATAGATCTCCATTGTCAGAATACCAAATCTTGGACATTAGTTGATAGCGAAAATTCAGAAAAGAATATTATTTAATAATTAATTCGAATCCATTGAGATATATATAGATGATTCTCTTATAGAAAACGTGTATATTAATGCCTGGACGGAATGGAAAAAGTAACTGACGAGCGATTCATCCCTCACTAAGATAGCTCATATCACTATTATTCATTACATGTTTTTACCTTATTATTAGGAATCATTTGGTTTTGTGATGTTCGGCGAGTACAATCGGTAACAGAGAATATTTACAGCATTAGTTATGACTTTAGAATAAACAACTTCTGTGAGATTAAAATAAATTAATAACAATTAGGTCGCGCATGCCAGTACACATAGAACAGCGTGCTATGATAGAACCACATAGAATCGTCAGATGAAGAGTAAGCCTGGATACTCATCCTCCTGCGAGAGCTAGTCCCCAATCACCCGTTATGATGCATAGAAGAGTCTCTCTTATTTAGTGTATTATCCAATTTAAATGAACAAGAGTTATGAGAAAAAAAAAAAATAATAGTGTGCTGAGTATCTTAAAAGATCTCAATTTTACCTTACATACATAAAAATTATATATCTATAGGATAATAATCGATTAGTATTGAAAAGTGAGAGCGTAATGATTTCACAGAATTAGTACGTCAGAATATATTTTTTGAGCCTCAAATTAGTTCAGCACCGTTTATAGGATGGTCTGATAGATCAATAATTTATCAGATGGCAGTGATTTATCTTAATAAGCGATATCACTGGTCTAGTGTGAGTGCATAAGATATACTTACAATAGATAGAGTTGGATACTTATATAACCATGTTTACTATAAATATATATATATAAGTCAGGGACTATGTATTTGAAATCAAGAGGATTATAGTATCTAAAAATACTAAAATATATTATATATATATATATATATTATATTATATATATATATATATATATATATATATATATATATAATATATATAGATATATAAATATATATACTATATATATTATATATATATATATGATATATAATATATATTTATATATATATATAATATATAATATAACTATATATATATATATATATAATATATACTATATCATCAGGTTTATACATAGGTAGGTATAGGTACTCACCCAACATATTTGATCTCTGATAAAAAAAATTAAATGGATGAAAGTTAACTACAACTATTACCATTTTTATTTGAATAAGTCAGAAGAAAGAGAAACGAAATCCTTAGATTTTATACGTAAAAATAAGAAGAATTTTAAAAAAGGAAGAAAATACAAATAGACAGGATACATTAGCATGAATCGATCAATTAAGAGTTGATTAATGCGATTGTGAACTAGAAGAGCATATTGAAAGAGATTTGCCTATATCCAAACTAATAAATGAAGTACGATTGAGTTATTATTAGGAATCATGTGTACAAGTAAGCTATGGATGATAAGTGCGCGTCAGGATAATTATATACGCGCATATGTATTATTCATATATGTGAGCAATAATAGATAGCCAGCCAACATTATTACCTGCTGCTACGAACGAAAAAAATACGAAAATTCACGGGAACGAACTTTTCGTTCAGGCGAAACCGTACGAAGAAATTTGAAAAAAAAAATCTTTTGGTTGGAATAAATACCCTACTCTCCTCTTATATATATATATAATATAAATATATAATATATATTATATATAATATAATATATAATATATAATAATATAGTTGAAGTCATGTGTTTAGGAATACGAACCGAGCGCGAGACCAGAAAAAGTGGATATTATGTCAAAGGAAATGCCTGCGATTAATATATCATGCAGAAATCTTGAGTTCTTTGACCCGAGAGCCAGATATAAGTGCGAATGAAAGTCAGCAACAAAACAGACGTGAATGGTCATTAGCCATTTTGGTGTTTATACGAATAGGGGGTACGAGCTAATCGTTTAATAGTAGTACCATACCTGTCCAACAGGATAACCTCACATTGACGAATATAGCTACCATATGAGGGATCCATCTCCGTACTAGTCTCATAGTGATACCATTATAGGGTTATATGGATTTTATTTAATGACTGCTACGACGTAAGTGTATCACTAATTCCGTAGTAAATGATAGGTCCTAGGGTTCAAAGACTGGACCTTTCCCTTTCATCACTTGTCATTACATATATTTTACTTCATTATATATATTTTTGTACTTTCCGGTGCTGTTATCGCACTCATTACTCCAGTCTTTGTGAGAGAGAAGATTTAGGTGATGAGAATTATATATGTATGAATCCCCC
>JABUQX010119088.1:0-14191 GCA_015478945.1 Trachelipus rathkii | reverse complement strand
ACGTAATTACTATTGCTACAGCTCTAATACTATTAGTAATCATGGTACTATTATATAGCTAAGGAAACAGGTTATCATTATATATATATTTTATAATGTACTACTCATTAATATATTCAATTGGTGTTAGCAAAACATTCATAATTGATGATATTATATTATAGGGCTTACTCATAACCTCCATATTCTGATTGAATTAGCTTACTAATATAATTATATAATTTTAAAAAATAAATAGATAAATTAATAATATAAGTTATTAGATAAATACTATATCGCTACTTCTCTCCCTACTATATCCTATATTAATGCTTAGAGATCAGTATTAAAAGAGAACAACACAGTAGTAATATATAAGTCTACTTATAATCTACTAGACGGCATATATATTAATAATATATAACTAAACATCATATGTTAGAGTCAGTATACTCGATATAGTCTATATACTATATATTAGAGTATAATAGTATATATATTAAGACTTTAATATGGTTAATAAAATGATCTATACTAATAACTATTATTATATATATGATATAAATAAGTATGATATATAGGCTATAATTATACTACTTACTGGGAGCGGTTGTAAGTATATAATTATATATATATATATATTATATTATAGTATATAATGTATGATGAATATATACATATATATGAATATATCATATTTACTACCAATTTACTTGTATTTTTAGGATAAAGTATATTATGTGTATTAAGTATAAATACTTATAATATATTACATATATAATTTTCTGAATGAAGCTTATTATATAGAAATATAAAATTAACAAAGAGACTGAAGAAAATGGACTCCTACCTGGGGAGTGAACTCTATGATAAGTTATTAAGGGGAGTATTGATCTATATATAACTAGTAGGTAAAATACCTCTTATAGCCATAATGGTTATATACTGCTAGCAGTTATGGTAACTAGTAGATTGCTTATATAGTTATTATTAATGAAAGATACTATTATTTACCTATACTATTACTATATTATATACAGTTAATCTATAACCAATAAAATTTATATATATTTACTATACATATATATATGGGCGTAGGCATAGTAAATCCGTTGATTAATGGTTAGTACTAATATATTATATATTTAACTATAATATAATAAGTGTGATATACTGAAGATATGTTTACGAAGAGAGAATAATACGAGACAGGTTATAAATAATGAGAGAGGCATATGATGTAGGTGTAACGTAAGCATAATATGAGAGGAATGGACTGAAGGAGAAGGTTGAATTTTTATGGAGAGAAAGATAGATTAGTAGTTTGCATAGGAGATAGAAGGTAACGGTTAACTGAGTGAAGTAAGATGAAGATAGAATTTATAATTAGATGTTATAGATCGAGAGAGATGTAATAGCATAGTTTAATGAAGGGACCGCTAGATGATTTATAAGAGACGCACGTAGAGAGATCCTATATAAAGCTATCCTACCGATTTTACAAATCCTATCTTTGATTTAGGATTCATTATTAATTAGTTTTTAATATAATATACTATATATAAACTTAATATCTTAAATTAAGAATAATAAATATATATTACTATATTATTAGTATATAGTACATAATATATTCATAAAATCATGATAACTATCTTGCTAAATAATATTAGTATTAAATCAGTCTATTCATTTGATCATATCTTAAGTCAGTTTCTTTTGTCCGTTTGAGTTTATATTAGAATATTGTCATTCTATGTAAAGAATATAATTATAAGCTATATATGATTATGAATTGTTCTTGGTTTATGAATCTGGGGTGAACTAAGAGGTATATTATATATATATATATTTAAATAAAATAATATGTATCTTATTTAAAATATGAATAGTATATTACAAACTTTATTTACCCCACACTCTCTACATAAACCTATCACCTCCCCTCCTAACCTACTTAACCCTTACTCTTGCGTAAAATTATTAAACATTATCTTATAATCTTAATTATAGTTTAATTATTTATAATATTAAGTATATATATTATAAAGGTATTACACGGCATAGCTATTGTACTACAAATGTTATTATTTTTGTCCTGTAGTGGCTTAATGTTCAATTAGATGAATTTTCCTGATCGTATTTGTTAGATTTAGTTAGTCTGATGTGTCCCATGCTCTTATGTATGGGCTTGGTCTTCCTTGCGTGGAGTGCACTGGAGTTTCTAGTATTTAGATACATACTATTATGATATGTCTATGTCCAATTACATAAACTTAAATACTTCTACATTTCTTTTACTATAAAAGAAGTAATTTCTTACTATTGTATAGGCGAACGCAGTTTACGTTAATCTGTGTCTATTAGCAATTTATTATAAGCTTATACAAATTTTTGTCGTTAGTCATGAGATACGGTTCTTACACGCTCATTCTAATTATAGCATATATTGTAAGTGCAATTTGGTTGGTGACACCGAAAATTACAGATATAATAATTTTGAATTTTGTTAAATAACCAAGCTATTAATAATACTCCTAAAAATAATTTAATATAGCCTTTGATAATAATTATTTATTATATTATATGAGGTTATCGTGAAATAAGTCATAAACTAGAACAGGACATCATAATCATTAATTATCATAGCTGTATAGCGGGAATGATGTCTAACTAATATTATATAGTTACCTCTTACTAGATGTAGGCTACCTACTAAATTAATATGCGCGTCAGATTACGTTTTATTGGAATATCCAGCGTTTATATATGCAGTTAAATATATTACGACGGGGCGGTAATGCTGTTGGTTGGTTTACCTAACGCTCGTAGGGTGTGATACTTGGTGACAAGCATCGGGCGAGGGTGGGATTTTAAGCATCATTATTGATTCACTAATTAATATAATCTAGTGAATTAAATTATTATCTTTCTAGCTAAATTCAGGGCATATTTAGGGTGCCATTTCTGTATCTGTTATGATGGCCATATAACCTAAATAGATCACATTATTTGTTGATTTGAATAATACTTTATTTTTTGATATCTTCGTTTCCTAAAATCTCGCGCTTAGTTTTTTCCATGTTACTCTTACATCTTGGAGGTAGACAGCTTGAAATAAGCGCTTCGCTGGATCTACACTTTAATATCTTATAAAATTGTAAACACTTACCGGAACATATAAGTAATTGTTAAATTTTATTTTGCTTACATAGAGCTTGGTGGGTTGTGGTGGTTGGTTGAGTATGTATTGAGGTGGATAATATGGGATAATGGGAGACTTGGGCAAACGGAAATCATAAACTATACTATACAGTATACTTCGTTGTAATTTATATTATTAATTATAATTATGAGCTACTTTGTGTAGTGTTATTTTATGACTATGATCATATAGTGTGTACAATATATAATACTTTGAAAAATATATTTGTTTGTAGAGTTGTTTGATTACTTAATTAGGATGTTATCGTAAGATCGTGTATTGGTATATTTCAGCCTATAAACTGTGTTTGGTTGGGTGGATGGGGGGAGTCAATTCATATACGTTAAGATCAGTAAGTGAGTGTGACGTTTATTTATTATATGGTGTAGATATACAGTAAAATGGTTTAGTGTTGTTGAAATGATTAGTATTTAATATAGAATTTGGATTGATGAAACATATCATTCATTATAATATAAATCAATTTGAGTGAGTCAATTGGAATATATTCCGCTTATAGTCAATTGGGCGGTATTCATATTCTTAGCTATTTATAATGGTATATGTAACGATTGTATTATAGTACGATATGATAATCTATCATAGTACTAACTAATACTTAGTATTAGTATTATTATCTTTTGTATAATAATGAGTATATAATATATATATACCTAAGCGTCTGATATGTATTACTACTACATAGCTAATATATATCAATATATTATCTATTAATGATTAGAACATCTTAGGCTCTATAGGTATAATTATACAACCAGTATCTTAAAGCGTTTAAGTATATAACTAGGGAACTTTAATATAATTTAACGTATTACTTAAATCTTATAACTTATATATAATTATTACTCACTATCATATGCTACTAATAACTACTCTACCTAATATATTTTATAAATAGAATATATAATAACTTTACTTAATTACTTCTCTACCTCATATAGTGACTGTATAAGTGTTACTTGTATTATGATTTTGTTAGTACTACTGCTATGCTTACGTATGTTAGTATTCCTCTAGAGGCTCCATTATCTTATATGGCTCTGTATTGCTGTATGCAATCTAATTCTGAAGATCTCTATAACCTTAGCGAAGTCTTGATATTTACTATTGACTTCATCAATTAGAATCTCTGGTCGTGCTATATCTCTTCTTCTATATCTTTTATTATATATATAGGTCACTTTTTAAATATATTTTCTATTATTATTTAATTTCTCTAATTTAATTATAACTCTTAGTTTTATTAATAATATCTGAATAATCTTTAATATATATATATATATATATATTATATATTTAGTATAATATTAAATAACAGTTAATATGTCCTTATATATCATAGATTATATTTATACATAGTATATATAACCTATATATTTAATAATACTACTATATATAATATATATTATATTCATATATTATTTTAATATACTATATTTTTTTATATCTACTTAGATTATATATATACTCTAATATTTATATTAAGTTATAATCTATATATCTATCTATAATAGTATATATTTATATTTATATTTACTTATATACTATTTAGTATCAAAATTATATGAAGATTTATAAAATGATCATATTATATATATTATACCGACTGCATATATACTTATATATATAACCTAATAATAGCACAGTACTCTAGCGAATGCGAAAAGCAATCTAGCTACCTTTTTATGTGACATATAATAATAATATATAAATAAAATATATATATATATATATAATATATATATATAGTCTACTTCATTAATTTGGTAGTAGGTAATATACTAGGCACAACTATACGCCAGGCCAAACTAGCCAACTAGGCGTAGGATAGTTAATTTTGATTATCAATCTTTCTGTTTGTCTTCATCTCTGGATATATATGGTACTTTCTCATAGACTGAGTCTATATAGGTTGTCCTATATACTATATATATTTGAACCTTATACATATAATATAAGGTTAATATTATACTCTCAACCCTGAAATATAGTTATGACTTGGGTACAGTTGGGAGTTCAATGCGTACTATTGTTTTTCCACATACAAACACTTCTTATACTCTATTTTTAGCTCTTAATCTATTTATATATACTTGATACAGTAAGTTTAATTGGCCATCGTTTCTTATACTAAAATATCTATTTTATTCTATATTTTTTATATATATTATAGTATATATATAGTGTATATCTATATATATAACAATGTACTGAAGAATTTCTATATCGTATCTATATATTAATTTACTCTTATATTATAAGGTATATATATATATTACTTAATATATTATACTATATATATTAATTTATATCATATATATATATATATTCTACATTAAATAATTTTATAATATATTTACTATTATATTTATCTTCTTATGATCTAATATATATATTATATATATTAATCTATATATATTAGTTACATTATATATATACCTAGTATAGTATTATAACTATATATATATATACGTAGTATATAGGGTATAATATTACTATATCTATTATAGTATATTTATTATATATTATAGTTTAATATTTAGCTTAGGGTTTAATATATTATAGTTGCCTTTTTATATTATTACCAATCAGTTCATACTTATATAGTATATATATATAAGTTACTATATATATTAGTTATATATTGGATATATCATCTATATATATATATATGTATACTATATTATATATATATAATATAATAAATATATTCATATATATATATATATATCATAATTATATATATTATTTTATATCATGTATATATATATATTTAATATATATATATATTCATTTAGTATAATATATATATATATTTTTATAATTTATAGTATATATTATATTCTGCATCGGGAGAGAGATTTTGATCATATTAATAGTAATCATATCCTAATTAATAATAATAATAAAATAAGAAACTAATATATAAATAACAATAATAAATATATAATAATAATAATTATATAAAATAATAATAATATAATAATAATAAATAATAATAATATAATAATTACTAAATATATAATATTAATAATAACGTATAATAATAATTCAGAATATGAATAATAATTAATAATGGAATAAAAATCAATAATGATTATAACCATATTGAGTAATGTAAATAATAATATATAATAATAATATTAATAATAATAATAATAATTTAATTAACAAAATTTAAAAGTGATAATTCAAACATACTACTTTTATCAATAAAATACTAGATCAACTAATAATAATTATTGTAGATAATAATCAATAACCTAAAGAATAATAAATATACAAATATGATTTAATAATTATCAATAATTCAGAATAAGTTTAGAATAAATAATCGGTAAAATAAGAAAGAGCACGGTAGCCGATAAACTACCAAAACGTTATCGGTATGTGGTGATAGGCTTCGGAGTCACAGAGTAATTGACCCTTGCCCCAAGATTTAAAGTAAATGAGTTTTAGAACTGATCAGGTTGAATAGATTTCCGATCGAGTTTACCATGAGCAGGAGTGCTAAGAGCAAGGGGGAATAAATTGCTAATTCGGGAATATAACCCGAAGGGTAAAAGGAATAGGCACAGTTAGGAGGCGATATAACAAAAAATTTGTTTTTTGTATTCCGGGCAAGATTCTCAGATTTTTTTTGGCGGCAGAAGGCTGACAAACCTAGATCATATAGTACACCGCTACCAGTACGTCGTCTCTCCGTCATTATGGCTTGCTATTACGGTTTAGCACTCCTAAATGACATAAAAATTCAGAATTATCAAGCCGATTTATGACAATATTATTAGCCGTTATGACAGCAATGTAGCTTTTTGGTCTGCTAGAACGAAAACGTTGGTTTGGTCACAGGATGTATACTTTTTGGTGTCTGTAGTCAATTATATTCATTGAATTCTTGCATTTTAAATTTAACCATGTTCTTTTGATCTACTTTCTTATCTCTTCTTCGATCTCCAACTTCCTATGATTTTTTCCTCGGCAAATACTTTATTCGAACATTTTTGAAATTTATTTTTTTTGCAATTTAGATTGTACAGTTGTTTGGCTGCTCAATTACCAGTAAAAAATCACAGGAAGTAACTATTTTCCGTTTCTTGTGAGTTTTGTGCTCAGCCGTTGTGCAAATTTCACAAACTCACTTTTTTTTTTGGCATTTTGAAATGAAAACATTGGAGTCAAATATTTTATGTCAAGAATGCCTGGGAGCGAAAGAATGGATGAAAGAGTAGTGATAGATCCTGGGCGGAAGAGAATGAGGCACAGTTTTTTTACCTTAAATAATTTCGTTTGTATAATGCACTAGTTTTTGATTTCTTCATAAACAGCTAACATGGCAAAACAAAATTCAAATTTTATCTAAATATTTTAAAGTCTTTTCTATTTTTTCAGGGGAAATCCAGAGTTTGAACATTTAAAGAACCTTTTTATATTAAAATCAATAAGCAAGAATAACATAAAATTTGATGTTACGTTACTTAAGCTCAACATCACTTGAAATACTTTAATCAAATGTATTTTAATGTTAATTTATGGTAAAGTAATTAATTGTCTTCACCAATTCAATAGCTTTTGCAATCCTGAGTTCCGAAGATGTCCCAAATTTACGGACGAAATGTGTTAGAAGAGATGTATTATTATTCATTTTATTTGTTGTAAATTATCCTCAACGATTATCCTAAGGAAAATACACTAAACGCAATAGGAAAGTTCGTAAAATTTATTAATAATGATAATGATAATGATATTGATAATGTTTTATAGCAAAATCTACAGATGAATTTCTCTTGGACATTAACGAAACCGAATTCCTCCTTTCTGATTACATAGTATATCTCGATGTTGAAAGTATGTTCACTAACATCTAAGTTAATGAAAGAGTAGATATCACACTTAAGGAAGTTCATGAAAGCAAAGATAAACCTCCACCTAATATTGAAAAAAACTATTTTAATAAAGTTCTTAACCATTTCTACTACAAAAACAACTTTTAATTAATATTAATAATGATACTTTCATACAATAAAAAGGTGTATCGATGGGATCCCATTAAGCCCCACATTCTAATAATAATTCTAATAATAATAATCATAATAATAATAGCCACAATAACAACAACAACATACAACAGACAACAACATACAACTCACAAACCAACAAACAACAACAACAACCACCCACGAAACACAAAAACCAAAAAACAACCAACAACAACAACTAACAAAAACATCAATAAATTATTATGACTCCAAAACAACACACAATCATCGAAATAAGACAACAACAACAACAACACAACAACAACAACACCATCAACAAACAAAAAAAATTAACAAAAAACAACAAACAACAACAACAGATCAACACACAAGATTACTCTATTAAGAAACCATTACAAAAATTACAAGTGCGACCAACACAATAATAATAATAATCAATAATAATAATAAATAATAATTAATAATATAATAATAATTAATAATAATAATAATAATAATAATAATAATTACATAATAAATGTAACTTGCGTATAATTATCATCCTAATAACATATAGAACGCAACAACAGACAAGACAACAACAACAAACAACAAACACAAACAGTCGAACAATCAAACAACCAACCACCAGTTTCAACATTCAGTACCAACAACACACCACAGACAACAGACAAAACAACAACAACAGACAACAACAACAACCAAAACGGTCAAATAATACAATATCAAAATAATAATAATGGATTAATCAATTGATAATAATTAAACATAATTTGTTTTTAATATTTAATATAAAACAAAAACACGATAAATAATAATAAGATACATCTAAATCTACATATAACATCAATAATAACTATATAATAATAATCACATAATAATATGATAATATAATATTCATAGAATGATAATGATTAGAGGATAATAATGAAAAGCTGATAATAATTACATATACATGGGAGATTTTGTTGATAGAGGATATTAAATAATCAAGAATATCCCAACAAATAATTCTTTTATTAATCTTAATATCTTTATTTTTATTATTTAAAGGTTTTATTAACCTCAATATTGTGATATAATAAATGAAGTATTTATCTTATAACTATTTATTGATAGCCGACTCATATTCAGCCGTTGACGAAGTGACAATTATTCTGTTATTACACAGTTCCTGTAGCTCTGAGTATAACTCAATTATCGTATCTATTAATGCATTAAAAAAACCTCGCTTTTACTTGCTAAATATTTAATTGAGTTTCCCATTGACTTTGACCTTTCAAAATCGCTGTCCATATAACACGCGCCGAAATTAATGTGAAAATTTTGCCATAGTGTACTACCTCATCTCTTTGCGACCACTTTCCCGTGAGTCTTATAGATTGCTGACAGCAATCGAGCAGCATAAATCTTCCCCATTGCGCACAAAACGTCAAAATATCTAAGAAAACTATTCTCAAATTAGAAGGGGAACAATCGCGAAAATTCTTGAGCAAAGGTTCTTATTTGAGTGAAAACCCATTTAATCCAAATTCGCATTTCTTTGTTATCTTATAAGTTTTATTACTGTAGTTGCCCCTATAATATTAATCAAAAATTAGTTTGAATATAATTAATAGAATTAATAATATAGCAGCAGTTTAATATCCTAATGCTTTTCTCCGATTTAATTGAAAATTCACTCGATTCTTGCTACGCGGTCTATATATATCATCATTAAATATACTTATGTCATCGATATATATAGAGATATATTATTATATTATATTATATATATATCTATACATATTATATATTATATATCCAATACGCTATACTATATATATATATTAATATATATATTCTTATATATTCCAGCTCATCCTATAAATATAATACTTCGTTATCCATAAATAATATAATAATATCATATATGTTACAGTCAGTATCTTTTACGCCTTTAACTTTTATCATTAGCTCCCCTCCCTTCCCTCGAGCATGCTAGCTATAATAACTTATACTCATATACTACCGCTAATTTATATATACTATATATTATATTATATTATATTATATACTATATTACATATCATATATACTATATTATATATATATATAATAGTATATACAAAATAGTTATAAGCTATATATATTATTAATATATATATATTAGTATTTATATCATTATTATATATATATACTCAGAGTACCCCAATGGGGGAGTGTAAGTGGTATGTACTGTAGTATTATTATAATGATACTACCCAGTATAATATATATATGAATATATATATTATATATGTAACTTACGTGATAGTATTATATATTATGATATACTGCTATAAGATGATAATATTATAGTGCGTATCATGTCTATTATATCATATATTTAATACCATGATATATAGTATATAAATTTATACATATCTATAATACTATATATATATTATAATATATATTAGTGATAATAGCTATATATTATTACCTATATAAATGATATTATATATCCTCATCCAGTACTTCGGGCTCGGTCTCATGCGCCCCTTAATAGCCGTACAGATAGATCGCACACACACGAACGGAGCAGCAATACGCATACGTGAAGGCGCGTAACGCATAGCAACAATATAGCGTCAGCCTCGCGCATAGGAGCGTTAGCTACAGGAAAATTATACGCCGACGCCGGTCGAGCGGCTCGCGGCTGCGACCTCCGTGATCGGAGACGCTTCCGCCCAGACTGGGCATCGATGCAACCAGTCTTGTGACCAGGGCAGCCTTAGCCGTCGGCCCGTTTCCGCATCAACCACCTTAATACAATAACTCAATCCTCCCGCTAACGCCATGACGTTTACCATCGTCTACAATAATATTGATCACCCCGGTTCACTTATATATGTCTATCAGCTATCACTATATTCCATCATAGCCGATCATACTATCACTCATAGACTCCGTATCTGACACTAAAGCGTCTGGACTGGGCGTCCCGCGCTGATAATTTATGATATAGTTATATACCGTCTCTAACTAGTACTACTTATTACATACTCCCTTTATATATCTATTCGATAATTATCACCTATATCGTAGTTATTTAGTCACTTACTGATACTCACATATATAGTGAACATCAGCTCATAATGCCATGTTGCCTCCTGGCCATCGCCCAAGACATAGATACGGTGATCGCAATACTATAATAAGCTCTAATACGGACTCGCGTTATTATACTAGGTAGCCAATACTAACTAGCTACATCTATCTCCTACTCTGACTAATATATTAATACTGATTTGTTATACGTAATACTATATATATACTACCTATTATATAATACCTAGATCTAGACTATTCCATTAGCATCTACGTTTACTATACTATATATATATATATAAATATATATATGTTATATTAATATTATTATATAATTAATAGTATATACTATATACATAGAACTATGCGTATATATATATATAATATATGTACTGTATACATATATCTACATGTAATATATATATAGATATAATATAGTATTAGTATATATATATAATATATATTATTATATATAGATAGTATATATATATATATAAATATATAATATATATATTATTACTATATATTATATATATATATAATTATAAACGGTATTATATATATATTACTCCCTAATCATCTGTATCATTAATTTATTATTATCCTTACTTTATCATACTCTGTATATATATATATACTATTTCATGAACATCATATCATATATATACTAATAATATATATTATAATTCAATATAAATTATATTATATATACTACTACTAATTATATATATATATATAATATATATTATATTATCTATACTATATATATATATATATATATATATATATATATTATATATTAATTATATAATATACTATATATAATATATATATATAATGATATATATTATATATTATATATATATATATACATTATATAATATATAAATATAAATATATATATATACTATATATCTTAATATATGATATATATATAGTATTATATATTATATATATATATATATATATATATATATTATATAATATATTATAATATATAAATTCTAGTGTATATATATATATTATATATTATATATATTACTATACTATTATATATATATATATTATATATAAATAATATATATATATATATATATTATATATAAATGATATATAATATACTCAGTGGCGGCCTCTCCGCATATGTGTAAGAACGGTGTCATCGCTAGTTAGCAATAGTCTGATACATCTGTATAATTCAACTTAATCAATGATGTATAGTGTCTACTCCAATCCAGTGTCAGATACGCATGAAAATCTGTCCGCTAGTCCATGCTCGTATATCATATTATTAACTATATATATATATATATATATAGTATATATCTATATATATGAGATATATAATATATATATATATATATATATATACTCATATTATATATAACGAAACTCCATTTTAACTTGCCATACGTCCTTATTTTATTTTGAAGGAAAAATTTTAATTTTTCACGTCCTTTTGAATAAAGCTATGTTTATTTATGTTACTTTATCGGCTACAGATTGACTCAAACGCCTGACATAGGCCTAACCAGAATCTTTTAAATTAATTAATTTTAATTATATAAAGATTAGGAAGATACAACTTTAATTAATAAATGTATGACAGTTATAATTAAAATTCATAAAGCACAACACCTTTCCAGCTGCCTTATTAACAACACTTAACACACGCAATATATATGGTAAACCATTATTTTCACTCTGCTCCACATAAGTGAATAATATCCGTACATTGATAGAATAGCGATAAGATAGATAGATCAAGATAGAGAGATTAGATAGATAGATAGAATAGATAGAAATAGATAGATAGAATAGATAGATTAGATAGATACGATAAGATAGAGTAAGGATAAAGAGAGAGAGAGAGAGATGATGAAGAGAGGAGAGAGAGAGACCTGAGAGATGAGAGAGAGTCGAGCATCTAGAGAGAGAGAAGAGAAGAACCGAGAAGAGATGAGAGGAGATTCAAATCTTTTTTGCAAATTATATTCGTACGCATTTCATTGGGATGAATGAAAGTTTCGATACTCGCGAAAATTTGCGTATTTTTTCGCTCGAACAGCAACAGGTAATGACGCTTGGATTTTTCCTATATATTTTATATGAAAATATGGAAGATCTACCCGTACGTCCATAGCTTTTCAATTTACTCTTAGGAACAGAGTAGGCAGGAAAAATTTTCCAAATGAATTTACTTATTATAATTGTTCATTACTAAAGTAGTTGATGTTTCCTTTAAATTTATTTTATAAATCAGTTTCTTTTTTACACTGTCATATAAATAAAAAAGTTCTCTAATAATTTTTTTTACTTTAACCATTTATTTAAATTATTTTATTAAAAAGATCTTAAAAAATAAAAGGGTAGGAGCTACCTACCCTGCCCTACGCCTATGTATTAAGCCCACTGAAATATATAATATATTATATATACTATATATATTATAATATATATAATATATATATATAACTTATATATAGTATATATATATATATTATTTCTAGTGAAACTATGCTATATAGTATATATATATATTATATATATTATAATATATATAATATATAATGTACAAAATTGTATACTGTATATTCATACTACATAATATATACTATATACTATACTAGGTATATTATGTATATATATACTATAGCTAATTATATACTATAGAATATATACTATATATATAATTTGTACTGTAATATTTTAAAGTTTCAACTCTTACTATATATATAATATATATTGAACAATATAACCTTTCGCTCCTCAATTAAGTTATGAAATTGCACAAATCACCAATTCGTTATTACGGGAAATAGATGCATTTGGATTCACAGATGAAATCTTAAATCGCGTTCTAAGCCTTGATTGCATGGAAAGTCTATTGTATTCCTTGTTCTTGAACTAGTAC
>JABUQX010119087.1:20000-25088 GCA_015478945.1 Trachelipus rathkii | reverse complement strand
CGGGGGTCCTCCGCCCCTCCCCTACGGGGTAGGAAAACGTCCCCCCCTGTTCCCCTCGGCTCGACCCCCTAGTGGCCCGTATAAAAGCATCCATGGAAATGTAACCAGGCATTCCAAAATGTATTTCCTTTCGCTGTAGCTATTTGTAGTTTGAAATAATTATTTTTTTTTTTTTTTTTTTTTTTTTTGTTTTTTTTTACATTCCGTACTAGAATTTGGACCAGCCATTCCACCCAAGTAGCCTTTACTGTACATAATATAAAGTAGGTTTTTGAAATACATATGACGAATACTAAACTTCTAATATTATAAATATTATATATATATATATAATATATATATATATATATATATATATATATATATATATATAATGTATTATAAATTATGTATTAAATATATATATACTAAATTTAATATATATATAAAAAATATATTAAATATATATATTTAAACAAATTTTTTTTTAAATATTATTAAAAAATAAATATGTATATATATTATATGGTATTTATTTTTTTTTATTATTTTGTATTTTTTTATTTTGTAGTTTTATCTTTGTTTTTCTCATACTAATAATGTTTTTAAACATTAACACATTAGAATATAAATATTATAATATGTATAGATGTTATTATATTTATATTTAAAATATTACTTTAATGAATATATATTTTGCAATAAAAAAAAAAAAATCTCTTATATATATATTATAATAATTAAGTATATATATATATAAAAAATAGTTTGCGAAAAACAAACAACTTCTATATATATCATATTGATTGGTGTTGTTACGTGTTCCTATACCGTTTTAATATATTTAGTAGGTGTAATAGTTTATAGTAATTTGCCTTTGTATCTAGGGCAATATATTATATAAATATATATATAATATATATATATATTAAAAATATAATATATATATATATTATATACTATAAATATATATATACCTTATATATATATATAAATATATAATATATATAATATATATAATAATATATAGATGCATACAGTATAGGGATATATATAATATATAATATATATATATAATATATATAATAATAATATACTAATATATATATATTAATTTATATATATATAATATATATATTATATATAACTATATATATTATATATAAGATATATATATATAAATATATATTATATATATATATATAATATATAATATATATTACTTATATATATAATATATATATATATATATATATATATATATATATATAATATATAATATATATATTAAAATATATATTTCCCGTAAATATATATATATATATATATATATATATATATAAATATATACTATATAATATTTATAATATATATAATATTAATATATATAAGAGGTGTGCACCCCGCTCATTTAGGGGTAGTCCGCTAGCGCCTCCGCACCTCGAAAAAACGTAGTCCGCTAGCGCACCTCCGGCACTTATTCAGACCATCAAACCTCCCCTATCCAAGTCCGCACGTCCGCAAGTCCGCACGTCCGCACGTCCGCACGTCCGCACGTCTCCGCTAATAAGTGAACTTTCACAAAGATTTTACATATATCAAAATACTAAAAGTATACTTCCCTTACAAAAAAATTATTAAATATTATATGAAAATTGAATGAATTACAAAATCTCAAGATTTTTCCAGCTTCCTCCTAATTCGCTTCAAAAACAAAGAAACCATATACCTTTCAAAAAATTAGTATGCTCAAAATTAACAGTTAAGGCTAACCCTCTGCCCTCAAAAATATCCCCACCAAATACTAAATATTCGCCTACAGCCGCAGAACGTTAGGGAGAGGTGTATTATATTTTATGAACAAGCTCAACAAATTCTGCCTATGCTAAAAGGGAAAGATGTCCTTGGTGAGATTATGTGATAGTTCACTCCAGCAGCCATGCTAATTAAGGTCCTCACCTAAATCATCCTGCCTCCCTTCTGAAATATTCTGACCACCAGTACATCCATAATAAGGTCCTATTTTCGTCCAAGACTTAGTAGAATCCATGAAAGCCTCGACTCTTTGTTCTGAATAAAGTGTATGTATATATATTATATATACTATATGATATATAATATATATATAATATATATATATATATATATATATATATATATATATAAAATTATATATTATATATATATAACATATAATATAAATAATATAATATAAAATATTACTTATATATATATATATTATATATATATATATATATATAATATATATATATATATAATATATATATATATATATATAATTAAATATTATATAATAAATATTATAATATAATATATATATATATATATATATATATATAATATATATATATATAATATAATATAATATATATATATATAAAACTCCCAGGAAGTGCTTCCCCCTGTCACTCAGCATTTCTCTTCTGGCCGAAACTCAAGCCTAAGCACTTCAGAAAACCATTTCTCAGCTCAATGATTTCCACCCAATACTCAGTTAAAACCACTCATCAGGTAGGGTTTCCCCTTCAGCAAAGACTAGCATTCATCTCCATTAGCCTCAAAACTCGTTCCACTCAGGAGTCTCCAGAGATCTAGGCTCTAGGCGCATAAATTAACTGCTGGGACCAAGAGCAATTACAAGCAAAAGAAAGAACCGGTGCTAGCCCGCGCCCTAAAACCATACGAAGGAAAACATTTGTCTGACGCTAAAGAAAACATTCAAAACCGTTCTTTAGCACAATCATGCCACTTATAAAATATACCGAATATATAATTATATAAATAATTATATAAATATATATATATATATATATATATATATATATATATATAATTAGCCCTATATATGTAGCCCTAGTGTGGAAAGCCACCTAAGGTGGGGGTCCCGTAAAAGCGTACAGCCTGAATTAGTATATATAGAATATAGGAAAAGAGGAGAGAGTGAATAGATTATGAATGTAGAGGGGTAAAACAGATTTGAAGAGGAGGAATGAGTGATGTTTGAGGGGAAAAAAGGTTGGATGTGTTAGATAACAGAACTAAGTGAAGGAAAGAGGGAGTTGATTCGGAAAATTACAAGGTATGTATCGGGAGCGAAGATGAGGCGAGGGAGGTGAAAGTATAGGAAAGAATGATGGACAAGTAGATTAGAACCAGGATCTAGATAATGTGGGGTAAAGTGAAATTCGGGGGGGAAATGTGGGTTGTTATTTGTGCAATGCACCAGGGAATGGAGCGAGGGAGGATGAGAGAGAAAGATTTTGGGAAATTGAATGAGTTTGGGGAAAGTTTTGGGCTGTAAAATGAAAAAAATTGGTCTTTGAATTTGAATGCAGGAGTGGAAGGGAGGAGTAGAAGAATAGATGGACCTTTTGGAGGTAGGGAGAGGAATGATAATGGAGAAAGTCTGATAGAGTTATTGTCGAAAGAAGAATGATAGTGGGAATACTTGGGTTCAAAAAAAAAGGAAATCATAAGTATACATGGAAGAGTGAAATAACGGGGGGGAAGGCGATACTAGATTATGTGTGTGAAATTGGAAAGATAGAGGTAATTGATGAGATGATAAAATGTTGTTTAGAGGGGCAGGGGAGGGGATATCTATCGACTATTTGTATTGCCAGATAAGGTGGGAGAGAGGTGACGGTGAGGGAAAGGGGAGAAAAAGAGGAGATGGTCGGAAGTGATTAAAGGTGTGAAAAATTGAGGAGATAGTAGGTAGAGGAGTTTAGGAAGAGGTATGGAGGCACAGGTGGAGAAGAAGAAACGTGAGTAGGGACGGGAATTGGAGTGTGAGGGGAGGAATAGATTAGAGAGCCAGTATGTGAAGAGGCTAAAGGGTAGTGGAGTAAAAAGGTGCTGCAGAAAATGTATATGCAAGCAGAAGGAAAATGGTGTGAATGGTGGACGTGAGGAGGTTGAAGGAGAGTGGTGAAAAAGGGAAAAAGGGGCTTATGTGAAATGGTTGGAAGTAGGGAAGATAGCTGGAGGAATAGTAGAAGGTAGAGTGGAAGCAAAGAGCGTGGAAGGGCGAAGAGAAAGCAAAAGAGAATGGTGTAGAAAAGTGAGCGGAAAAAATTTGAATCGGGGTTGAAATGTTCTGGAAAGAGGTAATAAAAAAAGGAAGAGGAAGGAGGGGTTGGGGGAGAAGGATTAAGGGAGGAGTTGGGGATTGGATAGGAGGAGAGGATAGCCTGGGAGGAAGAGAGGGGGATATTTTAGTGGACTAGTTGAAATGATAGGGGGTGGGGTAGCGGAGGTAGATATGCAAGAGGTGAGGATGGGAAACGAAGGGAGGGAGGGGGAAGATGAAATACAAATGGAGGAAATTATTAGGGCCGTTTGAATAAAGGAAAAAAAGGAAAGTCCGCAGGCTGGATGGTGTGAGAATGGAAATGTTGCAGAAGGAAGGTATAGGGGTGGAGGAATGGCGCAATAGTTATATAACAGATGAGGATCAGTGTGACGGGACACAGGATGGAGATGGATGTTTTGGTTCCCCTGTATAAGGAAAAGATTAGGGGAATGTGGAGATTATAGAGGTATATGTGCTTTTAAAGTGTGGTAGTGAAAGTTACGAGAAATACTGATTATGAGAGTAGAGGGTTTAACGCGAGGGAGAATAGGGGAAAGAACAAGGAGGATTTAGGGAGGGAAGAGGTTGTGGACCAAGTGTTTACACTAAAGATGCTTGTGGGGAGAAAAGTTATTGAGAGAAAGGGAAAGGTATTGGATGTTTTTTAGATTTAGGGAAAGATTACTATAGGAGTGAATTTAGGGCGTGAACGTGGAGTGTTGGTAGCGAAAATGGGGTGGGGTAATTTAGGGAAAGGTATTAAGGCTTTTGATAGGGAATAGTAGAATGTGTGTGAGAGTTTTAGGAGGGGAGAGTGAGATGTTTGGGGTGTTTGTGGATTGAGCAGGGTGCTGTAATGTCTCCGTGGCTATTGCATTTGTTGATATATGGCTGTATGCAGCAAAATGAGGGAGGGAGGTGGGAAATTGGCTGGATAGGGCTGATATTTGGCCCGGGGGGAGAACCTGTTGGGATTGTACTGCAGTATTGCGAAGAACGCGCGGAAGGGCTGA
>JABUQX010119087.1:12500-15000 GCA_015478945.1 Trachelipus rathkii | reverse complement strand
ACATTCCGAGGAACCCCCTCCCCCCTGAAGACAATAGTCAATCCATAAGAAGTAAAAAAATTCGACCACAAGTCCAATCAGTTTGTTGAACGGAAGTGCCATGAACGTTTTCTTTCCTGGAAGATGATTGAAGGAACCCCAGAGGAGAAAAGAGTTTAACAGAATAGGGAGAAGGATTAGAGGCTAAGAAAGGATAGAATAAACTTGGTTCATCTGCAAAACGATCAGATGAATTTAATAGTATATTGACAGAATAGTTTCATAAATAAGACAGAAAATTAGGAAGGCTCCAAACTAGAGACAAGAGAACAACAAACATCATTGATAGAAAAGGCACAACAACCGCCCTTGAGAGAGAGAGATGAGAGAGAGAGAACAGATGAGAGAAGAGAGAGAGAGAGAGAGAGAGAGAGAGAGAGAGAGAGGAGAGAGAGAGAGAGAGAGATCATTCTCTCTCTCTCTCTCTCTCTGTCTCTCTCTCTCGCTCTGTCCTCTCTGTCTCTCTCATCTCTCTCTCTCTCTCTCCTCTCTCTCTCTCTCTCTCTTCTTCCCCTCTCTCTCTCTCTCTTGGTTAAAAGTCAGGCTTGATGTCGCATAAGATTTGCTCTAATAGTTAACAAGGATGCACAGTTTTTCAATCCTGGTAGGTCAGATGAAACCTGGATGTATGGGCACGACCTAGAAACCAAAGCCCAGTCATCACAGTGAAGGCATTTAATCTCGTCCGAACACAAGAAACATTACAGGCGAGGTGCAAAATCAAAGGAATTCTTATTCTTTTCTTCGATTCCCGTGTCTTGTGCATCACATATACGCGGATGAAGGAGAAACAGTAAATAAAAAGCGTACTATAGGGCATCTTCCGTCGTTTCTGTGATGCATTTCGTCTTAAAGGATGGGATCTGTAGTCATCCCACATCACAAAACTGGAAAGTGCATCACAATAACGCCCAAGTTCATTTTTTCTTATTCCGGGTTCCCCCCCGCTTCGATCAGATTTCATGGCAAAGAAAAGCACCTTGCTCTCCGGACATGACTCCATGTGACTTGCGATTATTTCCGAAGCTCAAATCCCCAATGAAAGGCACCAGCTTCTACAGCCGAGACAACATTGTGCTCAACGCGACAGCAGAGCTTTGAATCCAACAGAAGCATTCCAGAGATACTTCAATCAACACCAAACTCGTTGGATTGAGTGTGTTGAAACCCATGGAACCTACTTTGAAAAGGATTAAGAAACGAGCCTCACCAGGTTGGTAATATTCATTTCCCCGCATATGTTCGAATACCTTCCAGACAGACCATATATATATAATAGATATATATATACTATATTATATATAGTGAAATATATATAAATATATTGAGTTGTTAACTGAAAAAAATAAATTATTATTATATAATATAATATATATATATATAAATCAATAATTTCTGGAGGTCGTCGGAGAGAAGATGGAGTGGAGAGAAGAAAAAAGATTAGAAGAATGGGCAAGCTAAGATTAGGCATCAGCAGAGCTCTTTACGGGATCGGGGTCTCCATCTTCCCCTAAGTATAATTTGCCGCAGGAGTGTTTTATCATTTGGACTAGATCAGAATGCCAGTTAGTTTAAGTCTTTTCAGAATTTTTGCAAAATGAGAAAAATAATTTACGCTTTTGAAAATTCACTTTTAGATTATAATAAGTAAATATTATAATTAATAAATAAATAATAATTGGGTGTGGAGCGGCATAACTTTCGATATTTTTTTCTTTTTTGGAAATTTTAGAATCTACAAAGTCATTTGGTAGATCATAAAATGAAAATATAAAACTACAGCTAGAATTTGATTTTCGACGCTTCTTGTTCTTTGTCCAAAGAAGAGAACCTCCTCAACTGTCAACTTTTTCTTCCCGTGCCATGTTGGAAAAGGCGACATATATTATAATGATAATAACATATATTTATAGTGGTGATATAAAAATAGTGATAGTGATAATGTGATATATAATATTTAATATAGTGAATAGTGGTGAGCATATAAATATTAATATTAAATCATAGTAGCGTATTAATAATAATAATAATATTAATATTAAATTATAGTGATTAGTAGTGGTTGATGGTGAAAATATATGAATTTGTGTTGAAAATATAGTGCAGCTATTAATAATTAATATTAATATTGATAATAAATTATATATATGTATATCACGTGTGTATCTATTATGCATTTGCACAATAATGTTTATAGTATTATATATATAATATAATATAAATATATATATATATATATATAATATACATATAATAATATATATATAATATTATAGTATATATAATATAATATATAATATATATATATATATATAATATATTATATATTGATTTATATTTATTTATGCAAAAAGCCCCCGGTATCTCAGTGGTAGAGCACTCGCCAAACAAAGCGAGCCACAGTGTTCGCAACTGGTCGGTGGGAGAATGTGAGCTATTCTCTCCTTGGCTTGGCTCCGTC
>JABUQX010119086.1:15000-28092 GCA_015478945.1 Trachelipus rathkii | reverse complement strand
AGTTAGGTAGTGGATAAATTTAGTAGGGTATATATTAGGTATAGTATTGAAGTGATGATACTATATATATATATAGTGGTATATGATAGTAGGTATAGTAAGTATATATTATATATCATATTAAATATATATATATATAATATAATAAATTATAAATCTATAAATAAATAAATTACCATGATACTAAATAATCAATTAAGTATACCACCGATAAAATATTACTTCACCTACGGCAACTATAAGTTATATATGAATTAATATATATTATTTAAATATATAATATATCATATATATTAGGGCTATAGATAAATAAACGCTTATAATAGTATATAGGTATTGATAGTATATTATTTAATATATATATATATAAGATATTATAATAATATATATTATATTAATATATATATATATATATGATATATATGGATTAGATTATTTGATAGTATATTAATATATAGTATTATTAATACTATGATATATAGGTATAGGTGTGAGGCTGAGGCAGGCCTCTTTAAGGCTATCGAGAGAATGAATTTGTGGTGTTCGAGGGAGGTCAAGGAACTCGCACTGACGCTGATTGTCTTTGCTTCTTCAAACTGCACACGGGTTAAAAGAGAGAGTGAGTCAAACAAAGTAGGAGAGAGTTTTTATCTCAACAGCAATAGGGGATCTCATTCTTCATTGATTGATATTAAAATTAATAGTATGAAGAAAATGACAAACTAAACAAACGTTTGACCCTACCGTGTAAATAGAGATGCGTATGAGTGACATACACTTCGAGGTTTTCCCATTGTCGCCCACCGTCGCTCGAAACGCATAGAAGGATTTTTGAAGATGGCCTTTTATGTGTCATCAGGAATCAAGTGAATCATATTTAGATGAAATCTTTACTTTTTTTTTTTTATCGGATTATCAAAATTTTACTTATAATAATTATAATAATAATAATAATAATAATAATATTAATAATAATAACAACAATATCTCCCACAAGACTACTTGAAAAAGATTGACTAGATAATAGTTGACGAATTAAAACGAGATAAACAAGTAGGAGAATTGTTAGATTTATGGCCGCGTAAATGGGTCAGAATTAGGACACACGAGACATAGACACTTATGAGATATCTCTAAAAAAAAACTCAATAATTATAATAATAAATTATATTCGAAATATATTAAAATATAAATAAATAGTTAAAAAAGATAACTAAAAAATATTAAATAGAGATATTTACGAAACAGAATGAATGCTAGTACACTAATCTGTATAACATCAAGCACACCATAAGTATAAATGATCTACTCAGGAAAAATATTCATTAATGCTCAACACCTCTTGTAGGGATCCAGGCGTAGATAAAAACATGAGAAAAAGAGTGCGCCTAGAGCATCAAGATAATTGAGAAGAGAGAGACGAGAGTAGATGTACGAGAGACGAAGAACGACACCGAGACGAGAAGCACGAGAGAGACGCAGATGAGAGGAGAGAGAGAGTAAGTATGGACGAGAGAGAGAGAGAGAGAGAGAGAGAGAGAGAGAGCCGAGAGTAGTAGTAGAGAGACGTACGAAGAAGAGACGAGAGAGAGTAGAGAGACGCAGAGAGAGAGAGAGGACGAGAGACGACGTAGAGACGACAGAGAGCACGAGAGAGATGGGAGGCAGAGAAGAGAGAGAGCCACCGAGAGAGAGAGAGAGAGTAGACCGAGAGAGAGAGTGACGCTGTGATACTACCCCTGCTAAACCGCTCTTCAGGCAATTCGGACACCAAATAAAACGCGCAAGCAACACCCATCAACAATCGACCATTACTCTCCTTAGCATATACTTAATAAAGCGAGCATATGCGACACGTAGCAGTAGGGGTAAATTCAAGATTGTTGACAGGAAGTTTTTATCAAAATAAAAATGCTTACATCAGCATTTATAAAAGAGTTTTATGTAATTTGATCGTGATTAAAAAATCATAAAATACATTAGAAACGAGATGTGAAAATATTACCGATATTAAAATAAATTAAAATATCATAATAAAGGATAAATGAAAAAAGCTAATTAAAATCAGACATAAATAGAAGTAAAATAATAATTTATAATTAATAATCTCAACATGATAATAATCATATTTAATAAATAATAATAATAATAATAAATGCACATCTAACAATCTATAAACCAGCAAATAGATTTATTACCTCATACATAACTACAGTTCTACAATCTTCTCTATCACACACACTCGAATCCACATAATAACCACACTTACGGTACCGAACTTTAAAGTAATTATCCATTCTATATATTTCTCACACGTAACTATGCATATAAATCACTGTTTGAATTTTAGGTCACTTAGAGGATACGTATACAGGCACACATTCTAGAGAATGCTCACGAGAAGATCTTCATCTCTTGCTACCGCTAATACAGGAAAATGGATGTACAAGCAAAATTAAAATTTCATTTGACTTCAAAAATAACCAATCTTAATGATGATATATCACTTAAATAAAAGAGTTTTTCACTAGTTAATAGCAGTGGGTAATAAAGGTTTCTATTGGGAGAGGAGATCTGTGCACTACACTTTTTAATTGTTAAAATATTCTATTTATATAAATCATATAATATATATATATAATATCGTTTTAAAAGAATTATAATATTATATATTATATATATAAGCATTTTAAAAATTCGCTGTAAAAGTAAGTGTTTTTATTACTCTTACTTTGAAATATATATATGTTTGGTTTATACTGTATAAAATGACAATTTATAATTCCGTGATTTCATTATATAAGTTAACTTTAATATTACTATACAACATAGTATCAAATTTCTGAATGTAATATTTTCTTTGTTTTAACTGAACAAAATTAGCAAACTGGATATAAGAATAAAGTATGAAGGGGTGAGGAGAATTTTATTTTTTTTTTAATATCAGGCCAGATCAATGTTTTAGAATTAACAGAAACACGGGACTAGCAAGCGGGGACATTTTTTAGCGTCGCGCGCGAACTCAAGGGCTAGATAGGCTGTTCCAATATATTTTGTTTTATTTATAAGAAGAAGAAAGAAGAAAGTTCGAAAAAAAGAAACTCTAAGAGGAGGCGCAGAGGCACACAGGAAGTCCAAGAAAGAGAGAGAGAGAAGAGAAGACAGTCACAGGAGGAGAAGAAGAAGAGAGGAAGACACTAAGTGTGTTAGAGATATTATACTGTCTGAGGTCAAATTAGCACAAGAAGAGGTTAATAAAAGACATCAAAATCAACTGCTTGCTACTAATAAATAATAAATTTATTACCTTTAAAGCACACGACTTGGTTTTATCAAATTACTTACTAACATAAAAAGGAACTACATATAATCATTTATAAATTTGAGGACTTGCCTGAGACATTAAAAGAGAAATTGTGTGATGATAGTGTGTGTTTGTGTATGATGTGTGTAGTGTAGATGTGTGTTCTTTCGAAAGAGCTGACGAGACGAGATGAAGAATTGAAGAAGAGAGAGTCAAGAGTTAAAAGTATATGTAGAAATCCTTCTGCATTCTTCTCTATAAGGCATATATAATATATTATATAAAGTAATATATTTTATAAGGTAAAATTAATAAATAATGTAATAAATAATAGTAGATTAATTATTGTATATAATTTATAAATAATATATATTAATATTATAATATATATTATATATATATATGATACTCAATATATATAATATATATATATATTATATTATATATATATATATTATATAATATATATATATAATATTATATATATATATATATACTAATATATATATATATATATTAATATAATATAATATATATATATTATAGATTATATATATATAATATATATTATATAATTAATTTATTACTATTATATAATATATATATAAAATATTAATATATATATTATATATATATATATAATAATATATATATATTATATATATATATTATGTATATATATACGGGTAAATATATTGAATAGGGAAGGAAGTATATAACGAAAGTAAGTTTTTTGTTATAATTGAGTAGTTACTCGTAGTATATTACGCTACTACGCATAGTAACCTAGAAACTTTCTCTAGTTCTTTATCTTTAATATTATAAACAACGAAGTCCTTATACTATATACTTCTACTCAATTGGTATCCAGGTAACCTTTTTGTGTATACTAAAATTTATTCACAATTATAATATCTCCTATAATTTAGAACCACGATAAACATCATTAACATTGCTTCTAACAGCGATTGAGTCGTCAGGGCTATGAGATATAAAATTATTTACTATTATAAGAGAAATGAATAAGAATAAGCATCACAGCAATTTTTGCGAATTTCCTCTCTGCTCTTTCACGTCACTTCTGCATTCGTCTCTCTTTATGAACCATTATAAATAAGGAAATAACATTTATATTTTATAATATAACTATTAATAGCTATAGTTACATTAAAATTAAAATAAGTAAATATGTTCTAATTCGCAAGAATGCCGGTTCAATAATAGGAGATTAAACTTTGTTTTTCCTTCAAGTATCTTAACAATGAATTTTTTTTTATTATATTATAATATATATAGAACATTCGATAAGATCTTCCCATATATCTTCTGTAAATCTATAAAAAGGAAACCAGCTCACACTCAATTCGGAGTATCGGCACACACACACTAGAGCATAACGCCGCGCAGACGGAGCGCCCATACACAGGCACGAAGCTTAAGTGGATTTTTCTTGAGCAAAGATCACTATTCACGTGATTGAATTTAGATCGGAATGGCATCCTGTGGGATTTCCCCATCTCACGCTTGATCTTAATCATTTCATTGAATCTTGAATAGTTCCTTTTTCGACCGTCGATAAGGCCGCTGCTCGCTCCTTGAGTGTATATTTCTTTTTTTTCCCATGAATTGTATATTAAGTTGAAATTCCAGAATGTCCCCCGAAGTAAACATACATTAATAATACTATAAACGTGTATATTGTCACATAAGAGGAGGATGGATTCTTCCCAGAAGATTTAATTAATTAAACGGATTGGTGGGGGGGGTTGGAGATGTGAAGATTTTAACAAATCAAGAATTAGCTTTGAAGTTAAACAATTAAAAACTAACTTTCATACACCATTTAAAAAAATGGATTATAAAATAGCTTATAATAATAAGATTCAAGAGCGGTGTGTATATAATTTCTTTTTCCAGTCGAATATCCAGCAAGTACAGCACCGCAAAAAGTTCATCGCAGTCTATCAGTTAGCCTTAGTATTAATCGTATATTTTTATTGTATTCCTATATTTTTTTTAACATTTTATATTCAATTTATAAGGCAGGAAACTGCTTATGACTCCTCTCGTCTCGCAATGACATTGCCCAACCTTCCATCTATGCAAAGGGTTATTAAAAGCTTAATAAATACGCTGCTCTGTAACACTCACACACAAAGATCTCGGGACTGTAAATATAAATGATTACTTTGTGTGAGGTGCTAGATAAAATTAGCATGCTTTGATACGATGGTATGGGCGGGCTTAAGGAGCATTTTTGGAATTGAGTATACAAAAACACCATCCTTTGAGTAAAAATATAAACTATTTGTAACAATATATGTAAGGTCTAACGCCCAACCTACTCAGACTAAACTCGGACTTGTATCATAACGAAGATATATAGCTTACTGATATTTATGCTTATGACCTTCTGGTATATTATATATATATAGTGCATGAGGTTATATAATATTTGTAATGTTGGTATTATTATTTATATTTCTTTATATATTTATATGGAGTAAAATCTATATTAGGTTTCAAGCCTATAGCTTATGTTTTATAGGCAAGTATTTATATGAGCTATATTATAGGGTGCATATAGTGATATATATTAATATATTACATATATATATACTTTATGGGAGGGGAGAGGAGAAGATAGAGTAAGATGAGGACGATGTCATCATCGTCGTGAGTGGAGAGCGAGTTGTGCGCGTTCCGCTTAGCACGAATTTAATAGATTTTAAATTAACGCTTGAGAGCAAGAGTGGTGAGTTTGTATTAATTTCGGTTATTTATTTATGAATATGGAATATGAAAAGTAGTATAGTTATAAATATTTTTTGGTGAGAGTAATATTGATTTAATGTATACAGAATAATATATATAATTAGGTAAATATGAAGATAGGTAATAAAATAATATAAGGAGAGTGTTGCCCTAATTAATATATTTCGGTAGGTATAGATAATTAGGTGCTATAATATATGTTACCTACATTATATATTATGACAAATTAGTATATATATATTTGTGATATTAAATATAATCTCATTTATTTACTATATAATATATATATAAGTATAATATATATATTGCAAGTATTGAATTTAAAATATTAATTTATAATATAAATATATACCTCACAATATATGTGAATTATAAAGGTATATATTATACTATGAGATAAGAAAGGGGTATATATATATGCCTAACTTGTTTGAGTAATAATAATAGTCTCCACAATTTCCTGGTTCTCTTTCAGTCTCATGTTCTGCAATAACGATTTTATTGGTTGAGAAAGGCTGAAAGCAGAAAACAGGAGATGTAAATAACACAACATTCCAAGAGAAATTGGTAATATGAAAGAAATTATTACAAATTATTGGGAGAGGATGTAGGATGTAGGATGGACATGGGGGAGGAGAGGAGAGGTTTGGGTGTTGTTAGGAGGAGACGAAGGACGGAGAGTGAGTCTATTCTAATCCATAAACTATTTGTTTAATGAGAGAGGGTGGGGGGGGTGAGGAATATGATAAAATTCTGTGGGAGGGCGCGAGGATTATAGTTTACTGGGGTTTTTAGGGAGGGAGGATTGGGACGGAGCGCCATACTCAGGCCGAAAGTTTGTTTTGTAATTATTTGTCATTAAAATGAAAGAAGTTATCTTTGAGAGTGTGGGAGAGAGAGAGTTTTTGTCGCTCGGTGATACGCTCATGGTGGAGTATCAAGCGCAACTGGTAGGTATTCAAATTGATTGGCAAAAAGAAAAGACAAATCAGCGTGTGTGCAACTCTCCATATATGAGTGCAATATAGAAGACAGTCAAAGAGAAAAATCGATAAGAGTTTTAGAGAAGATTGGAAATGAAGCGCATCACGAATGCATTAATGACGAGAGGATAGAAGCAAAGTCAATAACTTATACTTTAATTTTATATGTGAGAGAATGAAACAGAAGATGTAAATTAAAAAGATAGGACAAAAAAGGAAAATTACAAATTTACGGGGAGGGAGATTGGAGCACTAGAGGTACTGGAGGCAGGATGGACCCTTGCAGGTATCCAGAAATTTGAGTATCTCTTAAATATAAGGAGCTAACACAACACTATATGAGACACATAGAGTAACAGTGCACCATGCTCCAAGAATATGCAACTGAAGAATACGAAGGAAAATATTTTTATCGATACGTTGTTAACTGGACCCCTCAGAAAAGACGACTCCGCAGAGCGCAATAGATTGGACATGAAATCTATATTTGGTTCGCATCTATGGTGCTCATCGAATATATAGCATAATGTAGTTGATTGGAGGAGGAGAGGTATAGTACATTGCATGAGTGGAGAACCATCGCCGGATGAGGTGGTCGGAAGGATGAGTCGTGACACAGATCACGGAGAGAAGGCAGAAAGAAATGGGCATAATGCTTGAACGAAGATGAAACACGGGAAAGCACGCGGGTGAAGATACCATAATACCCCTAATGGCGGAAATCTTGAAGATATGTCGGAGAGAGAAGGAACTATATGGCAATGAACGAAATTAATGAATAAGTGTCGGCGAGACTAGAACGGACACGAGGCTATATATATAACAGAATATAGAACACACGTATCACGCTTATATCTATATGCCCATATTTTTAAAATAAGGGGATAAGCGCTAGACTGTAGCACAGAATATATAGGAGAGAAATACCACGTACGCTGAGACAACACGATTGGCTTCCACATAAACTTGCGCAATGCGTATCTTACTCGATATGCGACATCGTAAATATTTAGCACAAAAACATTGAGATTAGAGAGAGCAGAGTGTCTTAGTAAGATAATATAGTGGGTCAGAGTTTATGTACTCAACAATTGCTTTAGGAGCCAAATAGTATCAACTCTGATATTGATAAATTTGCCTTACACAGATTGGTAATCGGCACGCTGAAAAGGTGATTAGGAGACACTTATTAACACTATGAACAAATTGTAGTATTCTGGTGATCTTTGCTAGAACATCCTAGGAGAAGCGGCTTTCGATCTCCGCTCACTCACCGAGAGGGGTCTGTGGAATATACTTAGAAGCGAGACAGAAGTATGGAACTACAGCAGCACAAACACTAAGATGAAGCTGCAATATATAGATGGTCGCCTATTTTGGTCATCTTATACGAATACTGATTTATTTTGCAAAGTGTAATGACGCAGATGACGATGGATGATTGGTTTTGCATGGTTTGTAATACCGTCGGGGTGAAAACAGTGGCGTAGTTCCGTTGCTCTCTACCGATTTTGTTTATCCTGTTCATGGATTAAAGAGGAAGGTAAAAATGTGATCACAAGGAAACTGCACAAGTATTATACGAGTCGCGAAGGGGATTCACTATCCTTTGGATAAACTACCGTGCAGCTTCCAATATAACGCTTGGCGCTTAGCTGAATGCGAGAGATGAGCCTCTGCCGAGTATTTATTGCAGTGTCGCGGATGTAGGAGTTTGAGTGGAGAGGAAGAGATGTGAGTTGAGGTTAAATTGCAGAGAGAAGACTGAGGTGATGTTGACATAAAATAATAGGAGGAGCGAAATAATAGAATATAGGTAGAAGAGATGATAAACCGAATTGAAGAGAGCAGGGTTCGATCAGTTAAATACCTATGAGATGTTATATGAGTTGTCGGGTTCAGAGGGAAAATGTATATATAGAGGACTATGACCTTGTATTCCTTCGCAAGATAAGAGATGAGAATATAGAAGACAAGACATATATTAACAATACATTATAGATTGCTATATATCCGCTAATACGAGACAGAAATGTCCCTCGAAAAGTGAAAATAGTAATATATCACGTGTCTATTCTATACCTTCGTTACTCATAATATTAACTTAATGGTTGCGAAGCCGTTGGGCTTTAACTACAAAACTATAGAGTAGAATATAAATCGTGTTGAAATGAGGGTGTTGAGATTCCCATCAAAGGAGAGTTTAGTGAAAAGGTTGTAAAAGGATGATTCGGTGATGAATGAAGAAATGGACTGATATGATATAGATGAAGTGAGGCTCGGCGTGGAGAGGTGGAGTGGAGGGCTGAGTGTGGTTATTGAAAGCACAGGAGAGACAGAGACTAGAGAGTTGGATGATTTTACGAGCGGAGCGGAGTATGATAGGGTATGATATGTAGCGATAGATACTGTAACGGCGAAGAGGTAGCTAACATGAATAGGAGGCTCGATGGAAGACCAGTGTAGGTCAACCAATAGAACCAGATGGAGTGATAAAGCGTGAGGACGGCGCATTGAGAAAGAAGATAGGACGTGGAATGGAGGAATGCTGGAAGAGTTCCCAGCAGAATTTATCAAGACCGAACAGCGAGTAGGAGTATGGGGTATTCGTCAGAAGCATCTGACAAGATGTTTCACTTAGAGATTACAAGAGATGTCTGGCTGACGCAAGAAGAAGAAGATATATATATATATAAAATTTGATGATATGTTTTCATAAACTATAAATAATATACACATATACCATATACAATAACCGAGTAATAATAACGTATAAAATTACTCAATCCTATATACACCTAACCATAAATAGCAATGATTAATATAATATCTAACATACCATCTCATAACACTGCAATACTCAATTGGACCAAAAAAACATAATTAATATATATAGATGAATAACCATAGATATTCAGTGTACTATATAATAAGTATTAATAATAGATTAAAATTATATACAACATTAACTCACTAGATTGAATATATTATGTACACTAAAGTGAACAGCAATATAATTTCAGGCTTTACAAGTCGATAGCGTGAGACAGAGGCCACTCTATCAGAGGGTTAAGTCTATAATATCAGATAAATTAAGTATATTAAAGATTGATCAGAATAATAAATAATTACTATAATATCACACGAACCATACGTGCATTAAAATATATAATCATTATGAAGAATATCTCTATAATATTATCTGTCAATTTTAATAATTAAGTTAAACTAAACTAATCCTAATATATTAACATTACCTCACCATGTAAAATGTATAGAGTTCAAGAGTATATGATTTATTATAATTATTAATACAAAAACAATTATTACTGCCTCTACTAATAAAGATGAAAATGAGTTGTCCAGACAATCACTAATACCCTAATACATAGATCAACAAAATAGATATACCATAGAATCCCACCCATCACTGTAATAAACTAACACTATTTAGTAACCTGATATACGAAAAATATATAGATTACAAAAAAGAAATCCATGATCACCATAATTTAGCCTGAATAGGGTGCTCGGGCGTGTCGGTGAATACCGTGATAAAATTTGACGTTATTCTCACTTTTATTAATAATAATTATATATTCATTAAAAAATGTGTCTTTTAACAATTGTTTTATTTTAATCATTGTGATACTATTATTAGTAATAAAATTGAATATCGCATCGAAGTAACAGCAATCTATATAATCAAACCTTAAAAAACAGAATCCAAGGCTTTACCTCTCTATATAATTATATACTATATTGAATAAATAATACTTAGCTACTACATAGCATTTTCTAAACACCTTTATATATATACTACTTAATTAATATCTATATACTACTATAATATTATATATATATATATATATCATCATATACTAAATATACTTTATTATTAATTATATATATTATTAGTATATATTAACTATATATATATATTGTACTATATATATATATAGAAACGTTGTTTGCACTATATTAATATAATCAATATATTATCAATATATTTTTTTTCTGTAATAAAATATATATATATATATATTTTTTTTCTACTATATATTAATATAATATATATATTAAATATTATATATAGTAATATATTCTTAAATTTTGGGTCAGAGAGAGTTTAACGAAGAAATAAGTTCGTGGGTAATCGCAAGACAGAGATTCGTACAATCGCTTCCGCGAGAGGAAAATTATATATATAAAGAGGAAAAAAAAAAAAATAAAACGAGTGGAGTAACAAGAAAGGGAGAGTGAGATGGAAGCATTTTTTAATTAAAATAGGGGGTATATATAAGGGGGAGAAGTCAATCAATTAGTATTAATAAACATTCGAAAAAATAAAAAATAATAAATCATTATTGATTAAATTAATGTCAACTAAGCTCGCAAGCGAATTTTTTACACATTATAATAAAATATAAAATATATTATGAAAAAAAAAATGATATATATATAGTTGGCAGTGCGCCAATTAGGGTCATCTGGAAATCTCAATTTCATATATCGAGCTCGCATGTATGTGGCTCACTTTAGGAAGGATGAGAATAGAGAGTTTGGGGGTAAGGGGGAGTAATGGGAGGGGACATAATATTTAAACATGGAGTGAGGTGTTTCCGAATTCGTCGATGATATAATCATTATGGGAGGAAGAGAGTTAGGTGGAGAGAGTTTTTATGATAGATTGAATAAACAAGTATTTTAACACAAGGTCAATATGCTCGTGGAAAAACCATTCTACTCAGTGACTAGCATTATATTCATATGGAGTAAACAAAAATGTTCTACCTTTTCACACACTTTAAACTAATATTTATAATTATTATAAATATTACAATTAAATGATAAATCTATAACATTTTAAAAATTAAAAATTATATTAATAATATTTATTTATTAAGATAATTAATTATATATTTAATAGTTATTATATTCTAAAGTAAATAAATAAAAATAAATTAGGCATTGGAGGTGGATTTAAAAAAAATATATTTTTTTTAGTAAAGTATTTTTATAATTGATTTTAACCCTTATATACTATATATATATAATGATATATATATATATATATATTATATAGCTATTGTAATTTATGTGATAGTATAACTATTATTATAAACTAAGTTAACTATATATATTATATATACATATATAATACTCTATAGGTTACATATAAACCTACACTAGGTTTTTCCTTAAGATTATTTTTGTATATTATGAGCCGGGTGATGACCTATATATATATGGTGGAGCCGGGGTCAGTAGGGGCCATGATTGAAAAATGTTTTATTTATATCATGGTCAATGATAAATATGAATATATACAAAGCTTCTTAGTAACTAACACACATGACTGAGGGGCAAAATATACTTATTTTATTTTATGTTATCACGCTCATAATCTAGAAAAAAGGGGCCAAATAGGCCTGAGACGAGCAAATGACCCGCTCACAGCCAATATGGGTATTTCTGAAGGGGGGTGGGGGGGGGGGGGGGGAAGGGGGAGTGATTTCTTAATGAAGGATAAATTATAACCTCAATAAAAGTGGCCAAGTTCTTCGAATACGAGTATGTGGCCGTTGAAGGAAGGTCGCGCCAGAATTTAAAAAGGTAGGAGTACACTATGGATGATAGCATACCGGTAAACATAAATTTAGAGGAATATATATATATATATATATCACTTACTCATTTAATTATAATTAATATATTAAATTATATATAAAGTAACTCTAAGAGATAGAGTATATTCTATAGTATCTACCTCAATTACTTGTCTATATTAGATTCATATCTATATATAATATATATATATATTATGATATAATATATATATATTATATATATATAATATTAATATATACAATATCAAATATCTACTTTCAACGGGATTGAGCTCATTTTATTTTATCCCTTTTATTGCTGAACTATTTCTATATTTATTTTTTGAAATTTTTCGTTTTTAAAGACTGGTTCTTTTATTATTCTTATTATATTATTTATATTATATAATTATAATTAGTA
>JABUQX010119086.1:0-2500 GCA_015478945.1 Trachelipus rathkii | reverse complement strand
ATAATATATATTTATATATATATATATATATATATATATATATATATATATATATATATATATATATATATATATATATATATATATATATATATATATATATATAGAGAGAGAGAGAGAGAGAGAGAGAGAGAGAGAGAGAGAGAGAGAGAGAGAGAGAGTATATATAAGAGTGAGAGAGAGAGAGAGAGAGAGAGAGAGAGAGAGAGAGAGAGAGAGAGAGAGAGAGAGAGAGAGAGAGAGAGAGAGAGAGAGAGAGAGAGAGAGAGGGAGAGACAGAGAGAGAGAGACACACGTGGTCGCACATTAAATTCACTTCCTGGATATGACTCTAACGCAAGACAAGTAATTTCCACTGATCACGTTCAATAATTATTTTTATATATATATATTATATATATATATATATATATATATATATATATATATATATATATATATATATATATATATATATTTCGGCATATATATATATATAAGAGTATATATATAAATATAGTTATTTATTTAAATATATATGTATTCGATTTTAAATATATATATATATATATATATATATATATATATATATATATATATATACCGTATATATTATAGAAAAGCCTTGAACTAGCTTTGAAACGTTTTTTTTTTAATTAATACGTTTAGAGTATAATGCGCGATCAATTATAAACAAATATAATAATATATTCAAAGTAATATATATATATATATTACAGGTGAGCAGCATATAGCAAGAAGAGCAGCAGCAGCAGTTATATATATATATATATATATATATAGTTATTATATATATATATATATATATATATATATATATATATATATTTACCTTGAAATTAATTAATGCGCTTAAATTCTCATTATGCAAATAATAAAAATAATAATAATAATAATAATAATAATAATAATAATAATAATTAGAGAAATAAATAATTAGCATTTCGAATTTTTCGATTATATTTTCAATCCACTTACGTCATTCTAAAATATATATAATTTTTTATTGCGTCACGAAAAATTTATAAAAAATATATAAAATGGAAAAAGAAAAAAACACTAATTATAAAATTATAAATGATTATTTTATTTGAACATGAAAGAAAAATAATAACTCATGCTTAATTCAAAAAAAATTATTCAAACATTTAAATATACGACTATATAAATAGTGTAAAAAAAAAAAATCAAGGAAGTCTGGTATACAAATTAAAAGTAATGATGATAATGAAAATAATTATTAATAATATTACTAATTATAAAACTTATTTTCATTATTATTATTATTAGTAGTAGTAGTAGTAGTAGTATTGCTGGTAGAAATTAACTTAATTATCATATACCCTTTAAACAAACATATATATATATATATATATATATATATATGCTATATTATTAGTTATATATATAGTTATTAATAGTATACATATGGTTGGCTATATATATATATATATATATATACACATATAGTATATAGTTAAGGCTATTAGTTAAGGTGGTAAGAGAAAGAGATATATATATATAAATATTATATATATATATATATATATATATATATATATTATATATATATATATATATATATTATGGCACTGACCTTGCTCTGGTGATCTAACTGGTTTAATAGGTCACTGGACTAAGATGCCTTCATTCACCGTAAAGGTATGAATTTCAATAATAACTCCATCTGAAATTAAAAGCAATATATATATATATATATATATATATATATTATTAGAAACCATATATATATAAAGTGTAGAAGTATGGTATATATATATATATATATAAGGCTAAGGTATTAAGTTATTGCTGGTTAGCGGGCGGCGGCGGGGTTGGTACAGCAATATATATAGCGGGCGTTACAGCAGCATGAGCCAAATATGTTATTTGAGCATACTAGCATATATATATTATTATTAGTTGACTGGGAACATATTGTTGGTTATATATATATATATATATATATATATATATATATAGCAAAGATTATATATATGTATGTATATTAGTATATATATATATATATATATATATATATATATATATATATATATATATATATATATCCCCATACCGGGGTTTCACATTATAATACAGATTCCTTAAATATGTTACAGACACATGCAGCTGCAGCACATAAAAGCACTAACATGGAGTAACAGCAGAAGTATTTCCATCGAAGAAAATAATAAATAATAATAATAATAATAATAAGAAATTGGTTCCAAATTGGATTCAAATAAACGTCTGCTTGGTTGCTATTAGACAAAAGCCTACATATAATATAATACTTAACGAAAAAGAAATTAAAAGTGGTTCTTAATCTATATAACAGTAGAGCAGTATATATATATATATATATATATATATAGAATATAAAGTTATATATATATATATATATATATATACAAGGTTGAAGCGGGCACGAAACGCGAAGCGTTTCAATGATAAATGCGAAAACGGTTAAACACCTGAATTGACTGAAACGAAGTACAAC
>JABUQX010119085.1:27500-31337 GCA_015478945.1 Trachelipus rathkii | reverse complement strand
TCTCATAGAATACTCATAGACACTAATAGAACACCCCTAGATACTTCTTACAGGGATTGGGAACCATCAAAGCCATCAAGTTTGTCGGTGGGTCAAAATTGACCCATGGTATCTGACAAGGTAAAGGCGCAAATATCATGTCACACAATGTAGACATCAAACAAAGGGTAAGTTCCCCTAAAGGAAGGACAAAAAATTACCGTGGGTGAAAATTGACCCATGGTATATGCAAGGTCAAGGCCGAAATATCATGGTCAAACAAGGTAAGACATCAAAAAATAGGGCTAAGCCCAAAGGAAGCCCAAAAATATCCTAAGTGGGCCCAAATGACACATGGTATCTGTATGGGTCGAAATATCATGGTAATACAAGGTAAAGACATCCAAAAAAGTAATAGGGTAAGCCCCTAATGTAAGATCCAAAATTACCGTGGGTCCATAAATTGACCATGGAAGATCAAAGAGTAACCCGAAATTACCGTGGGCAAAAATGGACGCCATGGAACGCCACCAGGGTGGGTCGAAATTATGGGTGGGCCAAATATATGAACCTCATGGAAGACCAAAAGGGTGCCTAAAATTAAAAAAGTGTGGCCAATTGAACCCAGGAAGACCAAAAATTTACGTGGGCAAAAATTGACCATGGAAGACCAAAAATTACCGTGGGCAATAAATGAACCCCATGGAAGATTTCAAGGGTTGGCCGAAATATGCATGGTCAAACTAAGGTTAAGACATAAAAAGGGCTGCCCCTAAAGGCAGATCAAAAATTTCCGTGGTCAAAAATGACCATGGTCGAAAAAAATTAGGGGGCGCTAAATAGGGGGCAATACGTACAACGGTTGCTGACGCAACGTTTGGCGCAACCTTCTTCGAAGGGTTGCCAAAAAATTAGGGTTGCCGAAAAAATTAGGGTTGCCCAAAATTAGGGTTGCCAAAAAATTAGGGTTGCCAAAAAATTAGGGTTCTCAAAAAATTCGGGTTGCCCAAAAAGGTAAAGGCCCAAAAAGGTCAAAGGCCAAAAAAGGTCAAGGCCAAAAAAGGTCAAGGCCAAAAGGTCAGGTTCAGGTAAAAAATTTGGCTCAAAAATTTACGGTTCTGCCCAAATTTTTGAGAGGTGGGGGTAAAAGAGGCCGTGCTCCAATATAAACTTTTGGGGTAAAAGAGGACCGTGCTCCCAATATTACCTCCTATACTGTCATTAATGACAATAACGACAAAACAACAGCAATAATAATAGCAACAAAATAATAACAACAGCAGCAACACAAACTGCAGCCTTAGTACAAATCATTTTATTTGATACTTTATATTTTTTATTTTTTAAGAGAGAAATAATAACGCAATTTTTTTAAATAAAAATAATTAATTCTTTCTATATATATACTATATTATTATTATTATATATAATATTATTATATATATATATATTATTATTATCATATATATATTATATAATATATATATAATATATATATAATATATTAATATATATATATATATATATATATATATTATATATATATATTATATATAATTATATATATATATTAATATATAGTATAATTATATATATATTAGTATATATATACCGTATTATATTATATATATATAATTATTTATACTTATTATATAAACTTATATATATATTAGTGATACTCTTTATATATATAATATATATATATAATATTATATATATTATATAATAGTAGAAAATAATATATGTTAAAATTCAATCTTTCGTCTGATCTTCGATACGATATATCGAACTATATCGATATATCGAGTATTGGATATATCGATATAGTTCGATATTTTATAATATATATACTATATATATATTATATTTATATATATTACATATAATTATACCTATTATATATAATATAATATATAATATATATATATATATATTATATTACTAATATATATATAATATAATATATTATGTTAGTGTCTAAAGCTGACATGTAACTAGAGATACGCAGCCCCTACAGTAGGCAAAAAAAAATCTTTCAATTTTTAACATGAGGAAGGAAAAAAAAAGACTTTGACCTCAAAAAAATAGGGCGCCCGGGTGTTAGGGGTGTTTAAAACTAACGAATACCCACGGGTAGACCGCCCGATGTCAGGAGTCGGGGTCTCTCCTCTAGGTGGACTACGGGGGGGAACTAACCCCACGCTCCGGGATGGTCTCCGCAGAGAACCCCGTCTTGGTCTTTGGGTGTCGCGGGGGTCCTCCGCCATCCCCTCCGGAGGTATTGAAACAGTCCCATTCGTCCCCCATCAGCTCGAGCCCCCCTAAAAAGGGTAAACTCCTTTTTTAGGGGGCTCGAGCCGAGCCCCCTATATGGCCCTTGATCTATAATAATATATATTATATATATATTATATATATATATATATATATATATATTTTTGGTATTATATGATATATATATATATATATATATATTATAGTATATATACTACTATATATATATATATATATATATATATATATATATACATATATATATATATTATATTTGTATATATATAATAGTATATATATATTATATTACACAGTAATATTTAAAAAGGAATATATAAATTTATATATGTTGTATATATTCTATTGTTAAATTTTTTTTTTATATTTTATTATTATATTCATATATCACTATAAATAATATATAATAGTAGTGATTTACTTGCCTAGTTAGTTTGAATCTTTCGTTATTTTTAAAAAAAATTGTACTATTTTCCTTAAAAATTTTGCATATATTATTTACCTGCGCTTTTGTCTTGTAAAACTGCCAATGAAATGCTTTAGGCGAATCACTTTTAAAGGCCTTTCAAAATCAGGGGCCCAAGAGATTACAGCAACATGCGACACTGATTTCTTAAATAAATCATTTAAATTTAAATATATATATATAATATATTATATATATACTTATAATATATATATATATATTATATCTATATATATTTTATATAAGTATAAATTATATATATATAAATATATATATTATATAAATAATTATATATATATATAATATATAATATTTATATTTATTATAATAAATTATTATATATATTTAAATATAATATATATAATATTATTATATTATTATATATATATAATTATATATATATTATAAATAAGTGATTTACTTGCCCTAGTTAGTATTGAATCTTCGTCATTAGAATAAAAAAAATTGTACCTATTTTTCCTTAAAAATTTTGCCATATATTATTTACTGCTTCTATGCTACAACGATCATTTTAAATTATCATATTTCTGATTATCTCTGTCTTGTATGCAATGAAAAATGCTTTAGGAAGACCTTGTAAGGCCATTCTTCAATTATAAAATATAATAATAAATGACAAATTAATATTTTAAAGTCAACTAAATAAATAAATAATCTTTTAAATAAATATAGACAACAAGCGAAGTCAACTTATTCTTATAACGTGAAAATCCGAAATGAGAGCTTCTTTGTTTTTTACAACTCACGATATTTCACAAAGGTTTTCGTTCACCGATAATTACATATATCGATTTTCAAAATTATCGAATATCGAAACTCAGACGGACGAAAGATTGAAATAAGCCTATATATATATATATATATAATTTATAATACTTATTTTATATGATATATAATATATCTATATATATATATATAAATATTTATAATATTTATATATATAATATAAATATATAATACTATAAATATATATATATATATATAAGGGTGTCATCGTAACATGTGGGATCTACTTCAGTGATGGATAGGGGAAGAAAAGCAATGAAAAAATGTCTAATGAACAAGTGGGCTAGATGACG
>JABUQX010119085.1:20000-22500 GCA_015478945.1 Trachelipus rathkii | reverse complement strand
GTGTGTTGTGTGTGTGTTCTTAGACTAAAAAATAAAAGAATGGTGTTGTCGTGTTGTTTATATTTTTACGCCTAAGAATAAGTGTGATTGAAGATAGAAAAGATTTGAAAGAGATCTTTAGAGAGACCTGAGACCGGAGATGAAGGAGAAGAGTTTTTTCAAAATTTATTCTTACTGCACAGACCATTATAAAACGAGAAGAGGAGAGGGAGAGAACGAGAGAGGAGAGAAGCTATTACCAAAATGGGTCGACAGGGAAATGCTTCAACAGGTCAAATGTCGACATTTGTAAAAGAAATCTGTTATTTAGAATTTCTCTAACGAATCCAACAAAACTTAACGATAAACCTATCTTAAGCTAAACTTAACCCTAACCTACTAACCGTATCCTAAGCCTCGGTGGCTGTTACGGGAAATGTTTTTTGATTGTCGTGTCGACCATAAACCTGTCGCACGATTTTCCCTGTGGACCATTTGCGCTTGTCCATATATAATAATAGATATATATAATATATATATATAAATATATATAATATATATATATATATATATATATAGTATATATATATATATATATTATATATATATATATATATAAATATATATATATATATATATATATATGAAGTGGAGGAGTTATTGTTTTGTTACTTTTGTATCGCTCCTCCACTTCAAAGATAGTTGATGTAGTTTGTTTCCGTATTCGTCTGTTTCTAGTTTTTCTTTTTTCTTCTCGGATTTCTTATCTGAGACGAATTTCTTCTTATTTCTTTTAATTGGTTTTAAGGTTAGACGATTAGTTTTATTGGATTTTTTATTCTTATATCTATTAAACATGGCATAACAATTTATATTACATTTTCGTTGCAAACGATAGCAGTTGAAGAAATTTTTAAAATAAAACTTATATACATAAAAAATCTTCTTGTAGTTCATGTTTGTAGAATATTCGAAAATTATTTTCCTGACAAAGATAATTACATAAGAAAAGAAATAAATTGAATATTATAAATTATAAACCATAATTAATTGATCTTTTTTTTAAAACTTTGTTAAACTTTTCTTTGTTTTATAATTATTTGTTCACTACATAAATACTTACCGTCTTAAAAGCGGAGCCATTAAACACTAATGCGAACTTTTGGTCATGTTGCTCAGCAAATGAGTGGTCTTCATTGAATCCGAATCAACAACTGAATGAGGAAGTTTGGTAGGCATGTATGAAGCTTGACTTGTTTATTTCTTGGTCTTATTTGAGAGTATGAATCAGCAAAGAAGACTGCCAGCTTGAATGAAAATATATAAACTGATAGTGGTATGAGGTCCTCCATTGTAGTAAACAATCACTATGTTGAAAATAATTCTTCTCCATTCTTCTACGATAACCAATATAATATTATATATATATATATTATATATAATATATATATATATATATATAGATATAACTATATATATATAATATATATATATACATGATATATATATATAGATATTATATATATATATATATGGGTAGTGGTTTCGAAGCTCCAGTTGACATGAATTACTACCAAATATTATATAGATGATGAATCCATATAGAATAGCCAGATGGATGCGATTCCCAATTGTATAAACGTTATATATCTTATATATATTATAATATAAATTATATATATATATATAATTATATATAGATATATATATATATATATAATATATATATATATATATATTTATATATATAGTATATAATATAGTATATATATACGAAATCTTTATGGACGAATATTTCTTATAACCAGAGAGCTCTATGGGCGAAGTGGAAATTTATCTGAAGATGTAATCTGCGAGCCCTTCCATTAGTTGAAAGTAAGGCTATTATCGTGTGAAGGACGGAAATAACTAAAGTTAACTGAGGCTGGTAGCCTTGGGATTAATAGTGTGAATGTTGTTCCTGTCTCACCGGTCTGCATTTTGCTTGTAAGATTTCGCTTATTGTTAATCTTGAAATTGGTATAGTAACGATGGAAAGTATTTACGTAAACTGAAGCTTTGGTAGAGTCTGGGATTACAGTAGTCACAAGTCCCGCCTTCACCGGTCTGCAGGGCGCTTGATTTTCGTTGTTGCTGTTAATATGTATAATGCATCTTTTGAGGGGTTGTTTTCTGCCAGGATCACAATATGGAAATGGAGAGTTGTTGTTAGCTATCGTTTGTACTGCTCCTCCACTTCATAGGTTGTAGATTTAGTTCCTCTCAGTATTCTTCAGTTTCGATTTTTTTCGTTTTCTTCTTCGGATTTCTTATCTAAGACGGAAACTTACTTGTTTTTTTTTAATTAGTTAAGATTTTAAAACGACCGTTTTATCGTATCTTTTATTCTATATCTATTAAGCTGGCATAGCAATTGCATAAACCTTTCGTGCAAACAATAACAGTTGAAGTTTTTAAAAAAAAAAATGTATATATATATATATATATATCATATATATTATATATATATATTATATATATA
>JABUQX010119085.1:0-12500 GCA_015478945.1 Trachelipus rathkii | reverse complement strand
AGCTGATCCGACGGGCGCGCTCGGCCGTTTCCAGGTATTTAAATTTCCTGTTCTCTGATTGGTTAATTTTTTTTAAATTAGAAGCGTTTCCGAGTCGATTTTGCACACGGGCTGCACTCGGGCTTCTGGAAACGCAGCTTATATCATTTAAGTGAAACGTGTTCCAATATGTTTATTCCTGCAATCGTACATTCAAAATTTATGCCGTTCGGACTTCAAACTCGCAGTCTCTTATTGCAAGTTGATTGAAGAAGTTAAGGCTTGTCAATTTGTTGTAATTTTTATTTAATATTTTTAGAAAGGTTTTATTTTTCAAATAACTTTAACAATGAGTAAATGTAACACTGAAAGCGATTCATTAGTTCCAAAAGATTTCGAAGAACATTCCAAAAAAAATAATGCAACAAACTGGTGTAAGTCCGAATTAATAACTTCTGGGAAATTTTTTGAACTTCCTCACTGTGACAGCAATTTTAAACTTTCGTTTCTATGCAAATTTCAAAACCTTTACCTTTGTTTAACTTTAATTTTTATACAATTTAAAAGTTACAGATGAAGAAGCACCGAATCGACATAAAAACTATATCAACAGTAATAGAATGTATTATGTGTATAACTATTTCTCGAAAAACTATTTATCATTTTTTGTTTGTCTTCAAATGTACCGATGTATCGGATGTATCGGCGATACAATACCGAGTACCGGTATCGCCCAAACGTTTTTTCAAAGTACCGAGTATCGGTATCGCCCAAGAGAATTTGCAAGTATCGATGTATCGGTATCGCCCAAGCATTTCATGTACCGTGCCATCACTGATATAATATATATATATATATAATATATAATATATATTATATAATATTATATATATTATATATAAAAATGCAAAACATATATTTATATATATATTATATATAAATAATATATATAAGTTATATATATAAAACGTCCTCCCCCAGGAAGGTCATCGACCTGTCAGTGGGACCCATCGAGAAAGGTCCTTGAGTTCCACGGGCCTAACGACTATTCCGCTGGCTGGCCAGGCCTATCGCGGATGCCGGGAAGCTTTCCCATTAGTAGCAAGGCACACTACCAATGTACTCATTAACGTCTGAGTGAGACGAAGCTAGAGTTTATAGAGAATAGCTCACGTTCTCTCGCTCCACCCAGTCTTGAACCCGGGCCCTCTCGCTAGCCAAGCGAGTGCTCTACCATTGAGCTAGGAGCGCATATATATATATATATATATATATATATTAATAATATATATATATATATATTTTTAGAGTCATAATATTATATATATAATATGTAGATATATATTTAATATAAAATATATATATATTAATATATATATATATATAAATATATATATATATTATATATATATATATATATATATATATATATATATATATATATATATAAGTTAGGTATTAGGAATGTTTTCCGAAGAAAGACGATTTCTCAGAGGGGACATGATAGAAGTCTTCAAAATGTTAACATCTATTGACAACACAGAGGCCAATAATTCTTCATTGTAGACCATGGACGGGAAACCAGGGGACACAATAAGAAAATTAAGAAGAAAGCTAGCCATCTTGACATACGAAAGCATTCTTTCAGCAATACAGTTGTTAATTTTTGGAATGGTTTGCCACAGCAGGTTGTTGAGTGCAACTCATTAGCAGCATTAAGAAAGGTGTTTCAGGAGGGTATGTGGATATTTGTTTTTAGTAGAGGTTATTTAACTAAACCTAGTTTGCGTTAAAAAAAAAAAAAAAAAATTTATATAAAAAAAAAAAAAAAAAAGGTTGTAGAACCCTAGCGTACTCATACTTATTCCTTTTACATTCAATTGCATCAGACACTTTCCTACTACATTCACCCAATATATAACCTAAATATTTAAACTCGGACATATACTTGATCCAATTGCTCACCATCCAACATGATTTCACAACGTGGACTCTCCTCACCCACTGCCATTACCTTACTCTATCTACATTTACTTAAAATCCTTCCTTTTACACAAACTATCAAACCCTTCTACCAATCCTCTTAAACTTTCTTCAGATTCGCTACACAAAACCAAATCATAACCCTCCATTTTCGATCATTCTCCATCAGTCTAACACGTACCCCTACTTTACCTCCAATTCTTTCATCACTCCATCCATACACAAATTAAATAGCCATAGAGACATAACAGATCCCTGCCTCACTCCACAGTTAATATGAAACCATTCGCTTTCCACTCCATTTATTCTTATACTAGCTCACTATTGACATATATACTTTCGATTCCATTCAGAAGCCAACCTCCAACACCATATATCACCAACACCTGCCACAAAGCTTCCCTATTAATCCTGCTATACGCCTGTTGCAAATTCATAATACCTAAGATCAATTTATTTTTCTTCTTTCGCTATACGCGTGTTGCCAGTCCATAAAACCTAAGCTCAATTTATTTTTCTTCTTTCTCATATTTGTTTCAATGTGAAACTTGATCTGCAGATCTTCTACCATTTCCTAAATGCACTTTGTTCTTCACCATCAGTCCCTCGACGCACTCCTTCAACCAAATTACCAGCATATTTCTTCCTTACAACACTCAAACTAATTCTAATACAGTTCTCCTTTACCCTTATATAATTGTCGTATTACTGCTCTCCTCCAATCGTTCGCACTATACCATTCATAAACGCTGTTACACAACTTCTATATCCAATCAATCACAATCTCGCCTCCATTCTTGATAATTTCACCAGTAATTCCATCTATACCTGCTGATTTACCATTCTTCAGCTTTCTCACTCTACTCATAATGCCTCCTTCCCAAAATATATTTCTTCTTGCACAATCAAACTCACACACATTCACTATCCTCTCTTCATCACTGTCCATGTTATGCAGATTTTCGAAGTGTTCCCTCCAACTCTCCTAACATCCATTTCAACATTCATAAATATACCATCCCTATTCATTATTTTATGAAGATTCCCCTTAATCCTTTTCTTAATCTTTCGTTCTTTCTTCTAGAAGAATTTCCTATCCCCTTGCAAGTTTCTATTTATTCTCCTTCCAAACTGTTCACTCACCTTTTTTTTCTCTACATATTTAACTTTGTTTTCCTTTTTTCCTCCTTATATATATTTCGTACACCTTTCCTTCGAAATCTCAGCATTGGCTTTTAGCATATTCAACCACAAATTTTGGGACGCAATTCAAATCATTCACATCATCATTCACTTTGTGGCTTGCACAGTTAAAGAACAGTGCCTTTTTATGTTTCTCTCAATACCAAAATCTTTCGCTATCATAATTAAACAGGCATCATATCTTCGTAGAAAATTATCTATTGCGGCCAATTTGTCAAACCAGAGAACTCTTAATTTTTTTTTTTTTTTCAAAAATCAAAATCGAAATTACCTGATGCTCCTTTTAGAGATATATTCCTGATTTGTGCCATTTTAATGAAGGTATACACTTTCTTTGCGTCCTTAATGCTCTGAATATATATCTCTTAAAAACTTTACCTAAATATCAATTTCCATTTTAGAAAAGATTTCCAGTTTATTATACACAGACCTTTTAACACCGATATCTAACTATTTTTAAATTTTGGAAGCGTTAAAGCAGGAAGAGATGTTAACAACTTTAAATGTTAAAGCATAGGAGAACTTGATAACTGGCGACAGGCAGACAAACCTGTTATTGGAGTTCCTTAAGAGATACTTTGATACGATGAAGAAAGCTAATCAACTGCGTACGCGACATTTTCAAACATCTAATTCATATAATTATATGGAGGCAACATCAAAAATAATTGGTTTTAAACTTGTGAAAATTTAAAATGAAAGATATTAAAAGTAATAAATTTAATTAAATTCCATTCATTTATTAACTAAACATCCTTAAAGTCAACTCTTTGTATATTTCTTGTGTCTTCATAAACGTGTTGATGTTTTGGAAGAGTATTGGGTGCCATCATTTTCTGCAGGAAAGTTTCACTCGATTTCCGAATCCGATAATTCACGATATGAGATAGAACAATGGTAGAAACAGGAATATTCTTCATTAAATTCGATGATGCTGTAATATCATATAATATATATATATATATAATATACTATATATATATATTATATAAAATATATATATATATATATATATATATATCATATAATATATTATAATAAATATATATATAATAATAAAGTTGGTCAAGCTCCGAAATCCCCACTGCACTGCACCGCAAATCCATGTGCACAGCCAACAGCTCTCTCTCTCTCTCCTCTCTCTCTCCTCCTCTCTCTACTCTCTCCTCTCTCTCTCTCTCTCTCTCTCTCTCTCTCTCCTTTCTCTCTTTTCCTTTTCCTCCCCCTTCTCCCCCGTCCTTTTTCCCCTCTCTCTCTCTCTCTCTCCTCTCTCTCTCTCTCTTCTCTCTCGTCTCTCTCTCTCTCTCCTCTCTCTCCTCTCTCTCTCTCTCTCTCTCTTCTCTCTCTCTACTCCTCGCTCTCTCTCTCTCTCTCTCTGCTCTCCTCTCTCTCCTCTCTCTCTCTCTTTCTCTCTCTCTTCCTCTCTCCTTTCTCTCTCATTCATCTACTCTTCTCTCTGCTCTCTCCTCTCTCTCTCTCTCACTCTCGTCTCTCTCTCTCCTCTCCTCGTCTCTCTCTTCTGCTCTCTCTCTCTCTCTCTCTCTCTCTCTCTCTCTTCTCTCTTCCTCTCTCTCTCTCTCTCTCTCTCTCTCTCCTCTCTCTCTCTCTCTCTCCCTCTCTCACTTCTCTCTCACTCTCTCTCTTCTCTCTCTCTCTCTCTCTCTCTGCTCTCTCAAACAAATTCATAACCTACGGAATTGGACGATCACCTAGCCCACTACACACCAGAACCTTAACACACACAGCCACAAACCTGACACAACAGTACATCAACCAACTTCAAACATGGCTTAACAGAAAACAATGTCTGCCTCACCAAACAAATCTTCAATTACATTTAAATCACACGCGGACGCCAACTGGTGCCCCCCTCCCCAAAGTCTACCTAAACATTGCTATACCCTTTAACAAAACTCCCAAAATCCTTGGAGTAACACTTGACACGTATCTCACCTTCACAAAACAAACAGACAACATAATTTCATCTGCAAACAAGAAACAGAACATATTAAGAACCCCCGCTGGCATAGACTTCACAAACAATAAACCAACATCCACCACCATATACAAACAATACAATCAGCCGACTCTAAACTACTCTTCTCCAACTTGGCACCAACTATTGACTAAAAATAACAAAAAAACTCCAAACGAAACAAAACAAAGCTCTAACAATCATAAAAGGATGCACATCAATAACCACAACATCTACATGAAAAAAACAAAATTCTACCCATAGACACACACCTGGACATGATAGGCACACAATTCTTTTCCAAAACCCGAACACCCCAACACCCATGCCACATTGCACTTTCTAACCCAACCCACCACACTCAAACAACTTCTATCTTCACCAGCTCTATATTACAAACAAATTCTGAACAACATTCCACCTTCACCAAACAACACAACATACACCAAACAAATCCACACGTCACTAAAAGAAAACCGCTTAAGACACAGATCACCAAACAACACAAGATCACCCAAACACAATTTTTAAACAAACCACACACCAGAAATAGCAGCCAGAATTCAACTCACTACAAAGAATCAGTCAGTCATCCTTGGCAAAGCTAAATGCATCCACCACCCTAAATTACAATATTACAAACACAGATTTCAACCTTAACCGAACCACCACAAACATCAGTCAAAACTGTAATCAGGTCCGGAAGACACATCCCACTTCTTTCTCTTCTGTTTAACTAACTCTCAAACACAGAACAACAGGGAAACATAACAGTCCCTGCCGAGGATCTCTGGAAGGAGACCGGGTGGTCGGAGGGTACCTGAACGAGTGTGCTCCCCCATTGGGGTCAGGTGAAAAGAACTATATATATATATAATATATATAATATATATATATAATATATATATATATAATATATATATATATATATATATATATATATATATATATATATATATATATATATATAATATATATATATATAATATATATATATATATAAAAAAATAAAAAAAATAGTTTGAAAGACATCAAAACAACAAATTCTGAAAAATTAAAATAGAATCAAGATATTTAGATACACCAACCACTACTACTACTACTACTACTACTACTACTACTACTACTACTACCGTACTACTACTACTAATAATAATAATAATATAAATAATAATAATATAATAATAAAATTAATAATACCATAATAATAATAATAATAATATCAGATAAAGATTAAAACTTTTGAAATCATTTAAAGTACGGTATATATATAATAATAAAAAAAACATACCTTTAATGTAAAATCCAATACAGTTAATAGTATGCAATCACCAAATTTATAAAAATTACGTATGAATAATAAAGAAAAATGGTAATTTCCTAAAAAAAAAGAAAAAAATTAGTAAATACAAAAATAAATAAATCTAAGCAATAACACAAGTTTAAAAATACTGTTGAAAATCATTCAAAATGGACAATATACAAGGAAAAGAGAGAGAAGTAAAAGATACCATTTTGATCATTTAAAGTTTGATTACTTTTTGTTACAATAGACATGATTATGTTTCATTATGATATATTAATTAGAGTTAGGTTAGGTTTCCTTACAATAGGTTAGATTAGAGTTAAGTAGGTTAAGTTAGTTAGGTAGGTTGGTTTGGTTAGGTAGCTAAGTGTGGAGGAGTTAGTTTCATTTGGTTAGGAACATACCTACATATTTAAATGATTACCTTTGCCCATGTTCATTATATTGTGCTTGTATGTGCACCAGTAATAATTATCAAGAACAGTAGCGTAATCACTTTTACATTTTCTACATCAAAATTAAAACTTATTACATAAAAACACAACACTACAACACATTATGCTGCACCTCATATTAATTCTTACTTTTCTTATTTTTCTAATATCCTACTATATATATATATATATATATATATATATATATATATATATATATATATATATATAATATATATAATATATATAATATATATATATATATAGTAGGTATATATATATTATTATATTATATAATATATATATATATATATATATATATATATATATAATATATATATAATATATATATATATATACTATATATATAAGTTAGTGCCAGAACTAAATCGTTGGCCAATACCAATATCCAATACGTACTACTTATCATGCGTGACTGCATCGATATACGGCAATTTTCAGATGACAAATACCGAGTGATACCAAACTCCTATTGAAACCAGGGCTGCGGAGTCGTAAAATAAATTTTCGACTCCGACTCCGACTCCGACTCCTTAAATTCAAATTTGGATTTTCGACTCCGACTCCGACTCCACTTAAAAAATTTCGACTAACTGACTCCGACTCCAGCAGTCAAATTCAAAATTCGACTTCTGACTCAGATTAGTGCTTACAGAGGTTAACAGGGTTAAAAACATTGACATTGACATTGTGCGGATACTCAGGACCTCTCCGAGTGGTGCTGCCCTTACCTTCAGTCACCAGTGATTATTTTTTTTTGTTTCAACAAATTTTTTTTTCGCTTGCTTTTGAGAATAAAAAAATATACCACTTTTCCAATGAATCTAATCTCCAAATGCTATATGGTAAAGTACCGTAAAGACATAAAGATGCAGGCGCAACACATGACAAACAAATATATTTCAGTTTCGGAAACAAATGTATAACGTAATTATAATGCAAAACTATTTTTTTTTTTATATAACACAGCCATTATAAAATTAACAGTATAATAATAATAATAATAATAATAATAATAATAATAATAATAATAATAATAATAATAATAATAATAATAATAATAATAATAATAATAATAATAATAATAATAATAATAATAATGATGATGATGATGATGATGATGATGATGATGATGATGATGATGATGATGATGATGATGATGATGATGATGATGAGATGATATGATGATGATGAGATGATATGAATGATGCAGATATGATGATGAGATGATGATGATGATGATATGATATATGATATGATGATGATGATGATGATATGATATATTGATGATGATGATGATGATTGATATGATGATGATGATGATGACTTGATATGATGATGATGATGATGATGATGATGATGATGATGATGATGATGATGATGATGATGATTGATGATGATGATGATGGAGATGATGCATGATTGATTGATGATGATGATGATGTGTGTGTGTGTGAGATGATGCATATGATGATGATGATGATGATGGATGATGATGATGAAATCCATATTCAAAATTAATACTTCAGAAATAATAATAAATAAAATAATAAGATAATAATAATAATAATAATAAAATCTAATAAAATAATAATAATATAATAATAATAATAATAAATAGCATTAACAGAATCGCTCATGAAATAAAATTGAACAAAAAAGAATTCTGACAAAATTAAAAAGAAAACTGATTTATAATGTTTGAGGAGTATATATATATATATATATATATATATAACTATATATATAGTAGTATATATATATAGTATATTATATAATGTGTCCGATAATATATAATAGTATAAGATATATATAAGGGTAATATAAATATAATCATATATATTCTATACTATATATATATATGATATATATTATAATATAATTATATATATATATATATATATATATATATAAATATATATATATATTAATATATAATAATATATTATGTATTGCCTTAAAATACACAAAAACTCAAAAAATTCACCTTTGAGACCTGTAATATCTATGCGAACGTTACACACTAAATTGCCCAATATCTGAACAGGCAATATTAACCATATCTTAATAAACTCTCATAGTTAAAATCAAATATGAAATATTATGTAAGATTATCAAACTTAAACTTGAAGCCACAAATATATTCGCCTCACTTGATATAGAATCAGTGTTCATAAATGTACCGGTTCTTGATACGATTGACACAATAATTAACAAAGTGTATCACTCAAATAACCTACCCCCACCAGATATATCAGAACAACATATGAGGAACCTTTTTAATTTGTTGTACTCAAACACCGTTTAAATTTAAAGAAAACATATATCTACAAACTGATGGGAGTGCCGATGGGATCACCAATTTTACCTACATTTGCAGACTTCTATATGTCCAATCTGAAAAAACAAAATCCTTCGTGAAACAAACAACTTTAACCCGTATTTTACATAAGTATGTGACACACCCTCCACTATTTTTAGAACAATAGATTCATATACATCAGTTACATAGAATTTCAAGATTGTCATGCTTAAAATCCACATACGAAACTAGTAATATATATCTGTTTTTAGACATCAAAATCAATGTAAATTTTACGCTCAGTTATTTACAGTCATACAGTCAAACCCACTATAATGTCTGTATATGAACTGGCGATCCTATTCACCGAGCTATACACACAGAATTCTTCGTAAAAATCTTAGTTACAGAGTCATATACCAACCTATGTTCAACTTGGGGAAAACTTTTGAAAGAAATTTTCCGCATTAAGTAAAATTTAAATAACTGTGATCATCCAAAGTAGGTCTTGAAAATTAAATAAACCCTTTTAACATTATTTAATAAAGAAAGTAAAAATAATTAGAAAAATTCGATAAATTTCTTCTTAATTCCAATGCTATTTGTCAATAAGGAAAAGAAGTGCCTTCGTAATATTTTGAATTCTACCTTCAAAACTAAAGACACCTCAAAAATTAAAGTCAGGCTATACCATAAGTCCAAACAACTATCATCTTCCTTTAGCACAAGATATGCTTGCCCGACAACCATTCACTGTGTACCAATAACTGCCCTGAGTTATATGTACTCGACAATATTGTTACACGAAAATAATACGACAGGAATACAACATCTTTACAGTCCCAGCAATCTTTGAACTTCAATACGGCACAGCAATCAATTAGTAATATTTCTAAACACTTCACAAAATTATACGGATCGTGTGAATCCAGGAAACTTAAAAATTGCTTAGTCTTCTTCATCAAAAACACTCAACCAACATAACATAAAAAGTTTATGTATTATCAGTACAGACTCATATTATTTGATTTCTAAATGATATCAATTTAAAGACTCATTCGCTTGCAAGAAATAATCCTCTAAGAGTCTCAAGTATAGAACGAACGCGTCGGGAAATGTAAATAAATATATCTTCCTCTTCTCCTGTATATTATTTCAAAAATTTTAAAAATTAAATATACAAAAAATAAATAAAAGAACTTGGAAAAAAATCAAATTCTTTCTATAATAATAAATAAATAATAATAATAATAATAATAATAAAATAATAATAATAATAATAATATAAAATAATAATAATTAATAATAATAATACATAATAATAATAGTTCTCTAAATTTTCACTCCGACTCCGACCCGACTCCGACTCACACACAGGAATCTCGACTCCGGACTCCGACTCCGACTCCACTTGCACAGAGTTTTCGACTCCGACTCCGACTCCGTTAAAATTGCACACTCCACGATCCGACTCACGACTCGACTCCGACTCCCAGCCCTGCTATTAACTTTGTATATGTAAATTTTATGAAATTATATTATTTATATATTATTAAACTCTCGAACGAAGGTTTTCTAAAGCATTAACATAGTTACTTTGCCCTTTTTTTTTACACATTACAAGGACTTAACAGTATTGACATGTGACCAATACCAACCTGTGCTAAATGCCAATACCCTTTGGGAGCTACCAATACCCCGAAAAATGGCCAATACTGGCCAATACCAATACTTTTGCCACATCCCTATATAGCCGTATATATATAATAATATATATAAGAATATAACGATATATATATATATATATATATATATATATATTATATATAATATAATATATAATAATTATATAATAGTGTTATAATATATATATATATATATAGATAATATTATATTAGTGATGGACCGGATTCAAAATTGGACTGTTTGCGAATGCGGAATGCGGATGCGATCAAAAAGATGAGATGCGGATGCGATCTTAAAAGTTAGATGAGGATGCGGATCGGATGTTTATCTTTGAAGTTTGAATTAAAAATTCAATATACATATCCTTTAAGTCTTCTAATATTATATTATATAATAATTAGAGATACTATTATATATATATATATATATATATATATATATAATATATAGGTATAATATTATATATATAAAATATATAATATATATAATAATATATATATAGAATATATATTAAAAAATATATATAATATATAATATATATATAAAAATAATATATATATATATAATAATATATATATAATATATATATTAATATATAAATATATATATATTAGATACCGTATATATATATATATATAGTAATATATATATATAATATATATAATAATATATAAATAATTATATATATATATATATATATACTATATATTATACTATATATCACCACCACTCACGGCAGAGCCCATTCAAGAGGGTTGGCACACCCAAATATTTCATCAACTACACAAACTACGCCAGATGAGCACAACGCAGCTGTAAAGGAGAGGGAGTTAAATTGAGCAGGAAAACCACAGAAGAGGAAGAGAATCCTCCGAACAATGGCAAGAAAAAGAGCACCCCCCCCCCCCCCCCCCCACAGCAACAACCTGGATGACAAGATAACACAAAACTCTACGCGACACAGACCCCTGTACGAGGGCCTCGTAATTTGGTGGTATGCTTAGGATAAGCTCCCCGAGACCTGCCGCTGCGGGTACCTATAGAAAAGAGATAAGGCCACCAACATCGCGCCGTAAAGATAGAGAGTCAAGTGAACTGGGAAAGTACAGAACAGTTATAAGCCTTTTGGCCTTTGACTCGACCCTATCAAAAGCCGGGTAAAACCAGCCCCCCCGATATGAGAGCAGTAACTCCATACAAGGGCGGATTACCTTGTATAGCGGAGCAACTGAGAAGAGGAAAAAAGTATCGCAGCCTAAACAGCAGTTCTTTGAGGCCCCCTAGCAACCGTTGTGATTGAGGTTCCAAGACATTTTTTTATGTTTATGCCAAGAGTTCAACAGGAGAGACGAGAAAACCGTTGAAAAAGATAGAAAGTAAAGGTTTTAGAGAGGAGATTTTAGAAGTTGTTTTAAAATTGAATATTCACAAGTAGAACGACCCCACCCGAAATTCTATCCAGATCAGCGAGAATAGAAACGAAAATTAAGACGAGAGGCAATTCTAGAAGAAAAAGGCGAGCAAATGGGAAAGATTGAAAATGAAAGGCGAGTCATCGTATACGAGTGTGATAGAGTAAAATGCAGGAGAAATCATAATGAAAAATCTCCC
>JABUQX010119084.1:10000-14669 GCA_015478945.1 Trachelipus rathkii | reverse complement strand
TGTCTGGTTTACATATAATAATGGATTCGTCTTGTCTAATAGCTTTTAAAGTAGTAAAATCGGACTTTGTGATTAAAAATGAAAATATTTTTCCTGGGTTAAATCTATAAAAATGTTTACAAGCAATCTGTTTCATTTTAAGGGTGACTGTCCTAAAATCTGATTTAAAGGGTTCAAAATTTTTTAATGAATGCAGTATATTTTCAAAAGCCCCAAAATATCTTACGAAACTAATCTTATAACAAGGTAAACTAAAATTTAAACCCAAACCCAACAATCTCTTCTCGTTAGTTGATAAAACCTTAGATGAAAAATTAAAAATAAATTTATCGGAGTTCAATAAAGAATTATCAAAATGTAAATCCAATGACCTTAATTTAGCTTTATGGCTCTGTCTGCAAAGTTCCACTCGTCGTGATACGAGTACAGATAATTTATTAGTAACAAAAATAAAATCAATGAGTGATAACTTATTGCGCAAGGTATCGTAGCAAGTGCGATATTGTGAAATTACCTGTTTGTGTTCCTTAACTTTATAGGTTATTTCCTTGTTTAACAATTTAAATTGAAATCCTCGATACACATTACTATTATAAAGTCTTTTAGTAAAAAGTTTGAATCTAATAAATTTAGGAAGAACATTATAAGCCTTACAGGTCCTTAAAAACTCGAGATCCAGTTTCCGCTTTTCACGTTTGAAATGAAGATTCTCCAAGTTTCTGATAGTCCCTATGGTGTCTTGGCCATATCGTTGACGTATAAAGCTGATCCAATTTCTATAGCCCGGGAATCGTAATTTAATAATGAAAAGCAGCACCAAGGCTCCAGATAACATTGGAGAAAATCTTTATTGAATTAGTTTACAACGTTTCGGAAAGCTTATCAGTTTCCATCATCAGGAGGTCCTTAAAAACTCGAGATCCAGTTTCTGCTTTTCACGTTTGAAATGAAGATTCTCCAAGTTTCTGATAGTCCTTATGGTGTCTTGGTTATATCGTTGACGCATAAAGCTGATCCAATTTCCATAGCCCGGGAATCGTAATTTAATAATGAAAATCAGCACCAAGGCTCCAGATAACATTGGAGAAAATCTTTATTGAATTAGTTTACAACGTTTCGGAAAGCTTATCAGTTTCCATCATCAGGCTGGAGATATCAATAAAAATAAAAATAAACAAAGATACAAACAAAAAATAAAAATAAAAATAAAACTATAGACTAATGAACAACAAAATGAGGTTATAAATAAATAATGTTGGGATAAACCAAATATTTTCTTTCGTAATATACAATAGATTGGTCTAAAGATATCAATATTTAAACTTAAACATTAAAATTTCATAATTAAAACTAGCGGAACCGGAAACTCAAATCTTCAAAGTAAGCCTAGTAACCAAAGTTTTAACAAAATTAACAAATAAACAATTAGAAATATAAATGAAATATTTGACAAGTGGGTAACTTAATTAAAAGCATGAAAACAGAATGCCATTTGAAGCAGTGTAAGAAACTTACCAAGAATAGAACTAATGCAAAGATCAAAATAGCGAAATCATCATCAGGTCTCGTGAATACAGACTGGTCAAATTAGCAATAACTTTACAGGGCCGCTATCACTGTTTAAAGAGGGTTTAATTTCTGCGATGTGGAGGGATTCAAGAATGTGTAGGTTGGTTTGTGTACTTGTTTGGGATAGTATAGAAAAATTTGTGAAATTAAAAGGATGATCATGTGTGTGTGCGTGATCTCGTATAGATGAATGCGACGGGTTATTAAGTAGTGAATTTGTGCGTGTGGAAACACCTCTATGCTCATCCACTCTGACTGTGAGTTGGCGCAGAGTGCTACCAACATAGGAGGCATCGCAGCCGCCACAATTAAATTTGTAAATGACAGAGGCTTGGAGAGCAATAGGGTTTTTTTCCTTGTGGTTGCAAAATGACGATATTTTATGTGCGGGACTGAAAATTAATTTGGTATCAAGTTGAGGGAAAGTATTGACAAGAAAATGAGAAAGATCCTTGAGAAAGGTCAAGTTTAATGTGAATGTGTTCATAGAAAGGCAAAGAAAGATATAGTTTTAATTTAGGAACTGAGGCTGTAAGAGAGGGAGGGTTAAATTTCGAAGCCAAAAAATTATTAATGTATTTATAAACTAAAGAATGGGGAAAAAAATTTGATCCAAAAAAGTTTAATAAAAAGCGAAATTCATTGTGCATTAGGGTGTACGTCGATGTTAGATGGAAAGCTCTGAATAGTAAAGTTTTGATACTATTGCATTTAAATCAGATTTTAGGACAGTCACCCTTAAAATGAAACAGATTGCTTGTAAACATTTTTATAGATTTAACCCAGGAAAAATATTTTCATTTTTAATCACAAAGTCCGATTTTACTACTTTAAAAGCTATTAGACAAGACGAATCCATTATTATATGTAAACCAGACAAAGGTAGAGGCGTTGTTCTTTTGAACAAAGCAGATTACTCTAACAAAATAAATCACATTCTCTCTGATACTACCAAGTTTCATTTAGTTACTAACAAGTCCCCTATTAATCTGTCACTCTCTTTGGAAGATAAAGTTAACCGATTTTTGAGGAAGTTATTGAAGAAGGAAAAAATAAATAAAACCACATTTAATGAAATCTACGCTCACGGTTCATCCCCTGGCGTTTTATATGGCCTCCCTAAAATTCATAAAGACAACGTCCCAATTAGACCAATATTGACTGCTTACAATACACACAATTATAAACTAGCTAAATATCTGGTTCCTCTATTATCCCCATTCACTATTAACGAATTCACAATAAAAAATTCGTACCAATTCAAGGACTGGCTCTCCAATATAAATCTACACTCTTTTTTTATGACTAGTTTTGACGTAGAATCTCTCTACACCAACATTCCTGTAATTGATGCTGTAAATATTTTGCTAAACAACATTTTTGACTCTGTCACTCATTTTCACGGTTTTGATAGAAAAGAATTTGAAACCCTTTTAAGACTTGCCACTCAAGATACCTATTTCTTTTTTGATCACTCCCTGTACGAACAAACTAACTCCTTAGCCATGGGCTCTCCATTAAGTGCCATCCTGGCAAATGCTTATCTCATGCATTATGAACAATTATGGTTAAACAAATGTTCCCCCTCATTTAAACCAACTTTTTACAAGAGATTTATGGATGACACTTTTTTGCTATTTACAGACAGAAATATGATTCCCAACTTTTTTACATATATAAATTCCCAGTTATCCAACATTACGTTCACCCGAGAAGACGAAGTTGACAACTCACTTCCGTTTTTAGACTTACTTATTAAGAAAACCACTACAGATTTTACCACATCTATATTTAGAAAGAAAACATTCACAGGCTTAGGTTTAAACTTTTTTAGCCACGTTCCTCTGTCGTTTAAATGCAATAGTATCAAAACTTTACTATTCAGAGCTTTCCATCTAACATCGACGTACACCCTAATGCACAATGAATTTCGCTTTTTATTAAACTTTTTTGGATCAAATTTTTTTTCCCCATTCTTTAGTTTATAAATACATTAATAATTTTTTGGCTTCGAAATTTGACCCTCCCTCTCCTCCTACAGCCACAGCTCCTAAGCTAAAATTATATCTTTCCTTACCGTTCTACGAACACATTCACATTAAACTTTCTAAGGATCTTTCTCATTTTCTTGTCAATACTTTCCCTCAACTTGATACCAAATTAATTTTCAGTCCCGCACATAAAATATCGTCATTTTGCAACCACAAGGAAAAAACCCCTATTGCTCTCCAAGCCTCTGTCATTTACAGATTTATATTTGTGGCGGCTGCGATGCCTCCTATGTTGGTAGCACTCTGCGCCAACTCACAGTCAGAGTGGATGAGCATAGAGGTTTTCCACCGCACAAATCACACTTAATAACCCGTCTGCATTTCATCTATACCGAGATTCACGCACACACACATGATTCTCCTTTTATTTCAACAAGATTTTTCTAATACTTCCCAAACAAGTACACAAACCAACCTTCACATTCTTGAATCCCTCCACATCGACAGAAATTAAACCCTCTTTAAACAGTGATAGCGGCCCTGTAAAGTTGTTTTGACCAGTCTGTATTCACGAGACCTGATGATGATTTCGCTATTTTGTCTTTGCATTAGTTTCTATTCTTGTAAGTTTTTTACCACGTGCTTCAAATGCATTCTGTTTTCTGCTTTTAATTAAGTACCCACTTCGTCAAATTTGATGTATAGTTCTAATTGTTTATTGTTAATTGTGTTTAAAACTTGGTTACTAGGCCTGACTTTGCAAGATTCTGAGTTTCCGGTTTCCGCAGTTAATATGAAATTTAAAATGTTTAAGTTAAGATTAATTGATAACTGTACATCAATTATCTTTTATAATATGAAAGAAAATATTTGTTTATCCCAAGCATTAATTTATTTATAACCTCATATTGTTCTTCATTAGGTATAGTTTTATTTAATTTTTATTTTTTTTTTGTATCTTTGTTTATTTTTATTTTTATTGATATCTCCAGCCTGATGATGGAAACTGATAAGCTTTCCGAAACGTTGTAAACTAATTCAAAAAGATTTTTCTCCAATGTTATCTGGGCCTTGTGCCTGCTTTTCATTATTAGAATTACATTCCCGGG
>JABUQX010119084.1:5000-7500 GCA_015478945.1 Trachelipus rathkii | reverse complement strand
GTGCGTTTCCACTACCAGAAAATGACGAAACGGTGTAGCATCCTGTGAAAGCGTGGAAGAATGGTAAAGCAACTGACTTCTCAGGTCCCAGACATTTCGCTATTTCGTTCGCAGATATGAATGAAAAGTTCTTCCCAACTCCAAACGCGATCCATATTTGACACATTTCCCGAGAACATGCGAACGATACTGCAAGAATCAGCACGTCAGAATCAGTTGTTCTAATCATGATGCTTCTGTGACCTTTACTGATACAATCTGCAGCATGGACAAATATGCGGCTGTCCGCTTCCTCGTGTGAGCAATGTTAAACACTGAAAAGATCTTCGCGAAGAGGAGAGCTCTTGACGTGTTGACCATCGGTTACAACTACATCTTTACCTTCAAGGCTGATATTTGCTGCCTCGTGCGTGAGATAAGAAAAAAGTTCAATCTTATTGCTGTTGTCACGCAGAAATGATTGCCAGTTCTTTGGTAAGGGCGAGTTTGGGAGCACACGTTTTCTTACTCCTTTTCCACGAGACTCCCTTGTTGATGCCTTCAGGCTGTCACCACGGTAGTCGTCCCACACTACATCGATCCTTTGGACTTTCTCGAGCTGTCCTGTAACGTATGGAATGAACACTAGTTTACTGTATTCTGAATTTTTTTTGGAAGTACCTGGCTTTAGCATCTGAACAACAGCTGCTCCATCAAGAATTACAGATGATACGTGTGGCCGATCGGACGATACGCAATCGTCATTTAGTAAACATTGGAGCACGTCTGACTTTGTGCACGTTCGCATTCTTCCTCCAACTGCCAGAGATGGAGGTTGGCTCTGATTTTCATGGCTGAAGAGATTATCCACTTCACTTTCTCGACTCTGACATGCAATGTATAACTTTGAGAAAAGTTGTGCGTCACTTTTTGCTGACACCAGCTCTGACTTAATATCAGTTGCCTTCTTCAGTGCACTACCGTGGAAGATCCCAAGTCTATTCCTAGTGATAAACTGTTGCTATACTGAACCGCACACTTAATCACATCCATACAATGACGTATCATCGCCACGGAATGCGCAGGCACCTTCTACACCCTGGCCCTCTAGTAGATGTGAAACGCCTTATTTCTTCTTTTTTCTTTGAAAATCAGCATGATAAGCCGCCCATAATTTGTTGTCATTAACCGTTACTGCATCTTGTTTAACTGTGTTATTAACGTTATGCAGCCAAGACTTTTCATCAGTCCTTGCAGTTTCAAACGCAGTGACGTCGGTAGCGTATTCTACTTCACTTTCAGGTACTGACATGTTAGTATTTTTCATTGAAACTGGATGAACTTCAGTGTAAAAAGATGGGATTGCATTAACTGTTTTCTGTTTGCCAGCTTCTAATATTTCGATTTTTCCCAAGTCCTTCCCATCACCAACTTCATTTGGGTGTTGAAACAATGAGATCCCTGTTCCGTGGAGTGATTCCAGTGACGTGGTTGACGATGGGTTGTGATCTATGTTGTCGATCGCAGAAGTTGTGAAAACGTCGCCTCGTACATTTGAAGGACACACAACATTCTTCTCAGCAAACGTTTCACACATTGCATTTCCAATGTCAGCAGATAGTCTTAGCACCCTATCGTAGGAAATGCTTAATCCAAGTCCATACATTTTATCTACAAGTGCATCTTGCGAGTTGGGGTATGGACACTAACTCCTAAAAATATAGATATATATATATATATATAATATATTATATTATATATATATATATTATATAATATATATATATATATAATATATATATATATATATATATATATATATATATATATATATATATGGAGTGGTGTTTCCTGGCTCTTTTTGTGTGTCGAACCGCAGATCCACGTCTTTGGTGTTTCACGCTATTGAATTTAAGCAACTGTGCGATAGACAACACTGCTTGATTTTCAAGAGGATGATTACTTTGTTGTGTTATATTGGACCCATCAGTTACCATTCTCACAAGTGATAACAGCGTGTTAGGTACCGATGCTTCCTGACATCCCTTTTGGAAAGTTCCATTGAACTGAACGTTTTCATCGAACATATCACGGCGAACTATGTTAGTTGCTCGCACAAGACATATTGCATCTGTATCATTGTTCTTTTCACATGCATCTGAAAGTGCTTGACCGACACCTTCTTCAAATGTTAGTAATACATCGCGACCCTTCTTGAAAGCGATTAATCCTGGTATATGAGCTAGAAGCTTCTCCTTCAATCTTGTCGAATGTACTCCTTGATTGTTTGTGCACATTTGCTGTAGTCTTTCACAGAATAACTTTACAGGGTCAGACAGCTTTAACACCGGTGTGATGGTTTCATCCTGTGCTGCTTCCTCAATATAAGTTTTCAGTTGCGCAAAAACAATGCCTCGCATTACATTATTATCATCCACATAGTTTTGTTCTTGTTTCTTTGATCTTGTACGGTTATACAGTGACCAAAGGCATTTTAAATGGTACATCGCTTCGATGGCAA
>JABUQX010119082.1:17500-19835 GCA_015478945.1 Trachelipus rathkii | reverse complement strand
TATATATATGTTGTTAGCAGAGAAAGAGTATAGGAAAGAAGAGCATATATATATATATATATATATATATATAAAGACTTGTAATTCATATATTTTGACATTGTTCTTTTTTTTTCGTAGAGACTGAGCATGACTTGAATCCATTCACGTCCTTCTTAAAGGAATTAAGTCTAAAACATTTACGAATAATCATTCTCACACGAACCCTGATCCACTCAGATCTTTCACACTGTCGATTTGTTGCACTACTCTTCAGCTCTCACTATTACAACAGACACTCCTCTTCCCAACTATCATATCGTGCATACCTCTCCTTGTGAACTCGTGATATAGAAGAGCATAGCAATGCTATAGAAGATATAGTTATGTTATGTTATATATATATATATATATATATACTAAGTTATTGGTTATTATGCTATATGTTATATTGTTGTTACAGCTAGCATACACTGTCAAAATTAACGTCTCACGTGATGTGGCTTAGGTAGAAGGAAGAACGCAGCAGCTTTATTAGCAATGGAATGAGTGGTTAGCACTTTCAGAACCTTAAGCCAGGGAGAGCTGTAAAGGGGAAAGGCCAGCCTGGCAGTGCTGGAACACACAATGCTGGTACGTTCGGCGACGGCCGCGGAGGTGCTGGGTCTGTTTTAATACTGTGTGGGTCCTCTGGCTCGGAGCGACTGCCTGACACCTGTCCTGGCATGCTCGATGAGTGAGCAAATGTCCTGGCCAGCTATTTGATCCCATATATCGTCGTGTGCGCCTGTCGTAAAGGTCCTTCGGGAGGGTCCAAAAGGGAGGGGGTTGCAGATGTGTCGGATCTGACATTTCAGAATATCTCAAATGTTCGATTTTGTTGGAGGTCCGGACTATATGCTACACTCCAACGCCGTAATTTGAACAGTCCTAAGTTAGTCGTTCACACATTGGGCATTGTGTGGTCTTGCATTGTCATGCATTAGGATGAAAGAATCACCGATGTAGGGGGCATATGGCACGACATATGATTCGAGGATGTCTGTTACCTTACTGCTGTAAGAGTGCCTCCATCGAAGATGTGCAACCCCGTAGGCCCCGATAAAGAGATGTCTCCCAGGACCATATCCGACCCAACCTCCAAACGGCAGCGCACCTGCAGCACATTGCATTGCGCGAACCTCTCCGTCGGTCGTCGGTCGTCGGTCGTCGGTCGTCGGTCGTCGGCTCGTCGGTCGTCGGTCGTCGGTCGTCGGTCGTCGGTATACTTTAGCACGCCTGTCCGAGGCGTACAGAGATATTCTCGACTCGTTCGTAAAGAACACTTTTGCTCAATGGATGTGTTCTCGGACAAATGCCAGTCGTGCCCTTCGATGTGTCGTGGTGTGCGGTGGACCTATGACAGGCCTCCCGGGGCCGGTAATTATGTTCCGCAAGGCGCCGACGCACACTGTATTGTCAATCACCCTGGTGCCGTGTACCTCCGCCAGCTATCTGCAGATGTTGTGCCGTTGTGTGGCGCTCTCGTAATGCAGGAGAAGTAAAAATCGGTCTTCCACTGGTATCGTGGCCCTGGGCTCTACCTTGTCCTCGCCGGCGATCATGAGTCAGGGTTTCCTGGTACCGTTGGGCCACCCGTGCAATCGCTGTGTGCACTACACCGAACCGTCGACCAAGTGCCAGGTACCCGTGTCCTTTGGCGTGGAGTGTTGTTATCTGCGCACTGATCTCTCGACAGCTGACGCACTATCTTCCATAAAAGAGCCAGTCGCTTCGTACGTGAATGATCCTCGCTCAATTATACTCCTTCGACATACCTACCCCCCATCTCTCCCAGGTCTCAGTTACGTGGTTTATGTTTCTTCTTCTCAAATTTATCGCAGTGGATGGACCCAATACTGAAGCCACTCCTGTGGGGTGGTTACATAAGCCACCTGATGCTGTCGTCTGTGTTGGTGTGGGGTTTCATGGGGTTAGGGGCCTTTCCTGCGATTGACATATACCCTAGTGGTGCGTTATTATTATTTTTTGACTTAGTAATATATAGCAGGCAAAGGGCATATATATATATTAAGGCGTTGCTATATGTTGTTATATAGCATATATATATTATATATATATATATATATATATATATATATATTCTATTATTTCCTATAGAACAGAAATTGCACATTAAAATATATCAAAATGTTCCATTTGCCAGTCTCGAGTCTGATACATATTGATGAGATCTTTGTTAGCACTAATTCTTTAGCGAGCTTATTTCAGTCTCTATATATATATATATATATTATATATTGTTAGTTGTTATATATATATATATATTATGTTGTTCTATGTAGTTATGCTATAT